>VTPC01001222.1:0-117418 GCA_011009095.1 Ignelater luminosus
CCCTAACGAGACATTTACGTATTTACTACATTTAGTACCAATCTAAGAATTTTGCGCAACTTTCATCAAATTTCGAAATTATTAACGTTTATCTCACATTATTTATATTCATCAAATTAAAATATAGTTCACAAGATACTTGGGAGAAGTTTAACATAATTGTGATTCTTGCAATATTAGATGTCAATAATAAATACGATTATATCTATGATATATGATGACGTTTAAAAATGAAATAAATGTAAAAAATATATAAAAATTGTAGTAGGTACAATACAATTCTGTTAGCATTAATATAATTATGTTAACCGTAACAAAAAGAATTTTAAATTTATAAATAGTGCAATAGTTGCAACGCAGTGTTGCTAGCAGTAATATAATTATGTTAACTGCAACAAAAACAATTTTAAATATATGAAAAGTGTAGCAATTGCAATGCCGTGTTGTCAGTAATAATATAATTATGTTACCCACAACAATAAAATCCTTTAACATAAAATCTTTAACATACATTTCTTTCAGTGTACCTAATTCAAAAAAAAATTAAATAATTACAATACCTATATGAACACTATACTACCTAATAATCTATAACAATTAACTATGGAAAAATACTTTTATAAAGAAAATTTGAATAAATAGAAAACGACCACAACGACCACCTGCCAACGTTAACTTGAGAATGTAAGCAAAAAAATCAGCAAAACTGGAAAGTAAAGTGAGGTTAGATGTATTTACGTGAAATTGCATGCTTGTCATGCAGGACCTCAACTAATATCAGGTCAATAATAAACCACCTTGAGTCTTGGGTTGAATTTTGACAGGAAACAAACCACGGTTATTGCCAAATCTCTGTTGGTGCAACGGTGATTATTCAATCTTGGTTCCAAACTAAGTTTATTGGTTGGTGCAACCGGCCGTCAGTAATCATCTAAGGCATTCCATACTATTTATATTTGCGCATTCAAGTTTTGAGAGTACAAGTGAATTAAATAAAAGCATAATTGTATGTATATTGTTAAAGTCAGCTGTGTTATGCATTATAAAGCCTAAAGTTTTATATGCTGAAGAAATAATAGTGTCAATGTGTGTAGTAAAAGTAGACTGCATGTTGTAGTGTACTCCTAAATCTAATAATATCTATGACTCTTTTCAATGGTTTGTCCTTAATTGTATAATCATAGTTGATGTTAATTTGTTTTCTTGAATATAAAACAATTTTACATTTACTGATATTAAATAAAAGAGAATTCTCAACTGACCACTTGTATATTGCATCTAAATCCTGTTGTAATCTGATGCAATCACTTACGTTGTTTATTTTAATAAAACATTTTAAATCGTCGGCAAACAACAATTTACTGCTGTAACTGATTTTGTTTACTAGTATATCATTAATAAATATTAAAAATAATAGGGGAGCAAGATTTAAACTTTGCGGCACCCCAGACATCGATGGAAAATATTCTGAATGAAAGTCATTAACAATGTACTGCAATCTGTTCTTGAGATACAATGACAAAAGATCGGTATCAAGTCCAGTCTTTTTTTTCAGTGCATTTTTAGTAATTTTTTTGTTTTTAATTTTTCTTTTGGTTTTTGTTTGCTTTGAATACCAAATTGGATATTTGTATTTACTATGATTGATTCATTTAGGCACAGCTTGGTCTAATCTATTGTATAAAACTTTATAAAAGTAATCGTCCGTCAAATTAGGATCTTTAAATTTATTCGAACAATTCTAATCGTTTTTGTGTAGCAAGCGATACAGTAAGTTAAAATTGGCTTTACAGAAGTCATATTTAAAAGTAATGTTATAATTGCATTGTCTTGATTTTTAAGTTTTTATCTTAATATCCAGTAGTAAAGATGGATGGTGCATGTTCTCGGGAACTAACGTTTCTGAGTCTCTGTCAACACTAATTACCATATTAGAAAGTACAACTTTTGAATGATTGAAAATTGACAAAATTTTTAAAATCAAAAAAAATTTTAATATCCACAGATATGATTACATTTCTCTGATAATAGGCTGATAGATTTGTTAGATTAAAATCACCTAAAATAACACAATTCGAATTAAATACAAAATCAAGTTTGTTATCTGTTTAATAATTAGATTAAAACTACTTAAAGCTGTGTTTGGTGGAATATAGACTAGAATAAAGTAAATAGGATTTATATCTAAAATCTTTACACACGACATATCACAGAGTTCTACCAAAGTGTCAAATTATATTTCTTTGGCTTTAATGTCCCATCTCACAGCTAACAATACATCGCCCCCTCTGTACTTACCAGTTTTATTAAGGTTACAATCTTTTCTGTATGCCTGATACTGTGGTCCAAACAGTTCATTATTACTTATTTTATTACTGGTCCATGTTTTCGTGATAGCTATCACAGGAAAGTCACATGCCGTAGTATTCTTGTAAAATTCAATGACTGGTATTAAGTTAGGAAAATTCAAAATTCGGTTTGGAGACTTAAGTTTGCTGATGGGGTAACTAAAAACAATTATTATCGTTATTATTGGTACATTTAAGCTATGCTCTTCGCTATCACTTCCAGGATTGCGTAATAGTTACGGGTTCAATAACATTGATAGTATTTCTTATTCCTTCAGTTTCTTGCATAATAAATCGTCGTTTAAAGGAAGTTTCAGATAGAATCGATTTTCTTCATTTTCACATTCTGTAGAAGATAATACTAAGTATTAGATTTTTGTATTATTAAACATTTGTTTTTCCTGTACTGAGTTCAGTAGTCATTAATTTATTTTTATTGCATTCTATAATAATGTCAGCTAAATACTTGCAAATTTTGAATTTACTATTCTTATCTAAATGCACATTACTTTTATGAGTAAAGGGCATGTTGATTATTCGGTTGATATCACAAAACCAACAAAATTATTTTTAAGTTTAGGTGTCTTGAAAAATTTTACATTGGCTGCATAAGTTTCTTTATTTAAAAACGGTCTACCACCAAATTGAATTGAATTGTTTTTTTTTATTATATCAAGAGAATCCTCAGTATATTTTTTTGATATTGCAAATTGTTTTTCTCGAAATCGACAGGTAAATATTCTATATTTGTAAATTTCTTTGTTTCTTCTTGGCTGTTGGTTTTTTTTAAATATTATCCTTGCTAGTTTTATCATTGTCATATTGTCTGATTTTTGTTTATCAACTGGAACTTTTTAAATTTTACTAGAGTTTGTTTTGTTTATATATTGACGAATAAAACTCTAAATATTGAATTCTCTTTTCAAACTCATGTATTTCATACTGATAGGTTTTTGTTCATTTGGTTTTATTATTTCTTTCACTATTTAACCAAGTTTTTACTTTGTTCTCTTCATCTATCACAGTTTTAGATTCTACAGTTTATTTTCTGATCAAATTTGGTATTATCGTTATCTATAAAACTACTATTTAAGGCATCCTTTAGTTGAAGTACTATTCATTCTAATTTCCTGTCGAACTTAATTTTTTAACTGAACAACTTTTGGATCACTAATCTTTGAAGTTGTTCAAATAGTATCTACATTTGAATTTATCAATAGTTCTTAACAATCAAACATACACAGATTTTTTTCGAAAAGCTTTCAAAACAAATTATTTGATGAACTACTATGGCTTCCACTGTAAAAAAAGAATCTACAATACATGTTCCACTTAAAAATGGCACAATCTGTAGGAAAAGTGAATGCATCACATCCTACATTCGGTACGGACCTCTGACAGCTGTTTTTGCTTGAGATCGTCTCTTGTTCTTGTCACTCAAATCTGAATTTTTATTTGAGTGACAAAAACAAGAGATGATGCCGAGTAAAAATAGCTGTCAGATGTGCCTTACCGAATGCAGGGACAGTAATCTGTACATTCTGAGGAAAAGATGTTTCTTGATTTTTTTAATTGTCAAAATGTTTATAGGTTAGAGTGAATTAAAACTTAAAGTTGTCTTTAAATTCATTACAAAAATGGCTGTTACTCACCTAGAATTGGTTATGTATATGACTAGTAGCATCATGTATATATGACTAATAGCATCTTGAAAAAGACAATTTTTTAGTGAAACAAATAGTAACAAGGAAATAAAATAGTAAATCTCCAAAAACATTAAATAAACAATTATAAGCATGAAGTATGAATTGAAACATGAAAACAAATTCTTGTCAGTTACTGTACTCAAGTGAAATTAAGCTTCTAATTGGTTGACATTGCTTGTTAAACTAAACTTGTTTACACTGTATGTGAGATACTGCACAATTACACTCAATTTGAACTACCCTGTACATTACTAAAAGTTAATAGGACAAAATCATGGCTCCTCTTTCTTCTATAGTTTAGAAACAAACAATACGGGACTATATTATTTATTTTTGCTTCAATTGCTTGTACTTTTAATATACAAAAAAAAAATTTTTTTTAACCATTCATTAAAAATGTGTAGTGTAATCAAAAAATATGGATGAAACTCTTGCGAATACATTGCAAATTGATATCTGATTTACGATTCTTGAATTTTTGAGTTTCTATATGCAAAGGTAAAAAAATGATGAAACAGTGTATAAAGATATTCCAAAAATTGTATGTTACTACTGTGTGATAGAAGAAAAATGAAGTTGAAGCGGGCATGACTCGTACTATGTGTCAGTATTGTTTTATTCAAATTTTAATTATCAAATCAAATTTGAATACTGGTTTAATCTAATGATTCACAACTATCAACTGCTGTCTACTCTCTTAGCAGCATTACTACATGGTACTAGTCATGGCCTATATCGACTTCGTTATTCTTTGATTGCACAGTATTGGACATTAAAAAAATATATAAAACAATTGAATTAAAATCAAATAAATATTATATAATATCTATTTCACATAAAGAGTTGTATGTTGAAAAAAGAGATATATATTGAACCGTTAGCATTCCATTTACGTAGAAGGTGTATGACAAGGATAACACTAGAAACAGTAGACATGATTGCAGGTAAATTTAAGCCACGTTTCGGAAATGTCCAACATATTTGCATTTTCAAATTGACATTTGTTTACATTTAAACAACAAAAACAGTTCTTTTAAGAATTATAATTAAACAATTTTCTGTTTATTAGTTTTAAAATAGGTACTAAGATTAATAAAAGTTGATTCTAAAATGAACTTATGTGTACTTTTTAAAAATCGTTTTTAGTTTTTGTTTGTCTGTCAATCTACCATTGCCAAAATAGGGCATGTACAAAGTTTTCAGTTGAGCCATTTATTGATTTGAAGCATCTGGATCACACGAATGACGCATGTATCTCTTTAGGTGAAATGGATATTAATACTCTGTTCAAATGCTTTAAAACCTACATCCAAAATCTAAACACCCATGTTAAGTTGTATAACTGGTACTTCTTATTATTTGGTTCTTATATTGTAAGTCGTATACATTATTTGACAGTTGTATTGTTTTTTCATTGGTGTAAACATACAAAAAAAGTTATTTACTGCACACTAACATAGGGAATCGAAAACCCTTCTTGATTCGTTTTAAAACATTTGAACAGAGTTTAAGACCTAAAACAAAAGTGTAAGTTTTGCATTCATTATACTTTTCTAACTGTGTGTTCTGATAACATCCCAGGATTAGATTATCAATAGTGGAACTCATTTTAAACTAATTCAAGAGCATATTCTTATTAAAAATGAGTTTCAGAGCTGTTTCAAGGTGATAGTTCAAATTTGCATTCTTTTGTTAAATTCTTTAATTCATTCCGTTATTTGATTACACTTCATATTTCAATTGCATTCAATATTCAAAGTAAAACTACTTTACATCTAATACTCAATGACAAAATAGGGCAAGGAATATCTTTAATATTTTCTTATTGAATATCTTTTGCAGAAAGTTGAGATAGATTGCTTTTTATTAGTGATATAATATCAGCCTCCACGTTTTAAATATTTACATCATATTTCATGCTGCAGTTTGATCAACTGCTTAAATCGGCCATTGTATGTGATTTTAATAATGCATTTTGAATATTAAAAATTCTACAAAAATACAGTGTGTTCAGCGAGGAATGGGACAGCATGATATCTCGGGAACGAATGCAAATTTTAAAATTCTGAAAACTTTGTTATAAATGTAAGGTAGGGGCATATATTTTGTGATAAGAATTTTTTAAATTAAATGCGTCACCGCTAGGTGGCGCTACCTAACTTAATTTTTTTAAATTTTTAATGGAATACCCTACTTTTCATTCGATTTTTGGAATTTGTAACATATTTGTGATAACTTTCCTTATAAGTGCTACCAACCTATCTGGTTTACTTTTCGAGAAAATAATAATTTTTGTAAATTTGACCAAAGATGTAGAGATAATAAGCAAATTATTTTACATTTCTGAAGCTGGCCATCTTATAGAACCATTAGTACCTATCCATTGTCTCAGAAGTACCCTAATACATCAGCTACCTCTTTGCTTGAGAATGTTAATTTAAATTTGAGGCAGGTGATGTATTTTCAACAAGATGGCGCACCTGCTCATAACAGTAACATAGTAAGAGACCATCTGAACAGGGTATTTTCGAGACGATAGATAGGTACTAATGGTTCTATAAGATGGCTAGCTCGTTCTCCGGATTTAACTCCTTTAGACTACTTTCTTTGAGCACATGTAGAAAATGTAATCTACGGTACACCCTCCAGAAATGTAGAAGAATTTGCTTATTATCTCTACAGAATACAATCTATTACATCTTTGTGTTAAATTTATAAAAATTATTATTTTCCCGAAATGTAAGCCAGATAGGTTGGTAGGTTATCACAAATATGTTGCAGATTCCAAAAATCAAATAAAAAGTAGGGTATTCCGTTTAAAAAAAAACTAAGTTAGGTAGCGCCACCTGGCGGTGACGCATTTAATTTAAAAACTTTTTATCACGAAATATGTGCCCCTACCTTACATTTATAACAAAGTCTTCAGAATTTTAAAATTTGCATTCGTTCCCGAGATATCGCGCTGTCCCATTCTTCGCTGAACACACTGTATATCAAAAGTGTAACCTATTGAAGCAATTTTTGTAAAGTATATTTAATAAATAAGATATCAAAGATGTTTCTCACTCTATTCCATACCATACAAGTGCTACAAATCTAAAGAAGGATTAAATGAGTTCTAATAAAACATTTTTCGTTTGTCTTTTCTCTTTTTTCTAACTCCAATGAAGTTACACAATGTTTTCATTTATTTTGATGCTCCAAAAAGCATGTTGATATTGGATGATTTTTGAGAATTGATTGTCAAATTGTATACTTTATCAATTTTGTAACATAAGATTTTTGCAATTTTGCAAAATAACTAAGGTTATATGTACTGTACTGTACTGTATATTGTTTGATGATTTCATGACTCTTAAATTGCAATTTCTCTTTTTCTGGTTTGGTTTGGTTTGGTTTGGTTTAATCCCTACTACATACTTATTTAAAGTCTATTATTTTCACCTTTATTTATGTACAGTAGCTTTTCTTATTATTCTTGTTCATTTGATGTGTGATTCTGATGTTTTTTTATAAGTGCTCATATTTAATTACTTCTTTTATATAGTTGTACAGGAAATCTAAAGATTCACAAATAGTAAGTAGACAATTTGTTTCTACAGTTTGCATTTTTTATTTGAAATATTAAAGACCATATAAATAGTCTCGCTAATCTGAACTAATTAAATGTGGACAATTCAAACTATTAAAATAAATAGTTTATAAAATAGAATAACTAATAAATGAACACAAACACAAAATAAAATTGAACAATCTTTATGGTTACTAATGCACTTACATGGAGTTTGATACTTTTATCAAAAGGCACCTCTCAGTAAATTGCATCATGCCAATTTGATCTGTGGAGTACATACTTAAGATTAGTACAGATTCAGATTAGCGATGCTTTATTTTATTAGAAATTTTAAGAAATGGTTTCAAGAATTGTGCCAAATTTCTGAAATTATCTATGTAAATTAAAAATAATCAAGCATTTGATATATCTTATATATAGCAAGCAGCAGCAGTTGATGGTCTAACTTCAGGTAGGCTGGAACTACTGAAACTTAGTTAGCTCACTAACCACTTCTGATGGGATGAACATTTGGTACCATCATTGTACTTGCACAATTCATCCTGTAAAATATTATTTTTAGGTTAGTGATAACTTGAGACCACTTGAAGCATGAGAAAATATCTTGAAAGTGTGTCAAATGCCTGATTAGATTGGAAACTTATTAAGATTATCTTTTATAAATTCTTTAAATTTTATACAGGGTGTTCTAACAATCTGTGTGTGAAAAACAGCATCTGATTATTTGCAAAAATAGCAAAAAAAATTGTTAGATACTGAGAAAAGTTGTACAGAAAAATTAATTGCATCTATTTTCAAATCACTTCTAACTATTCAGAATTTTCCATAGAGCAATAGCATATCAACCTTCTGTTTTACTATTATGCAGTGTCCTATACTTTGATATTATTTTACTCTTTGTTTGTTGCTGACTGTAATATCACAGCATTATACAAGTGTAAACCTTAACCTTAATATTTTTTAGAACACCCTGTATGTGTTATCATATCAATTTTAACACTGTATTCTCACCTTGAGATTAAATTAAAGTCATGATTAAAATTTAAATAAAATTATACTATGTAGCTTTGTCTAGAAGAAGAAAAGGAGAAAACTGGTTGCCATAGAATATTTAGATTTAATTATGAAGTCAGAATATGGCTCATTAGAAATAATGTAAAATGACATTTTAGAAAAAAATAATTTTATTATTTTCTTAGTTTTCTGAAATGTCATTTTATGTTATTCTTAATGTGTGTAATAGGCATAAGTAAACTGATCCTAATTTTATCATATTAAAATTCCCGTGTCTGTAGTAAGCAAAAACACCTTGTATAATTAATTTTCATTGCATACCACCCAGTGTTTACCCTTTACCAACAATGCTATTTTAGTTTTGATTCACATTTTGAAGTATTTGCCAGGAACATATTTTGTGTCACAACTTGCCCAAAATGTCTAAGCAAAGAACAATTGAAGTTTACGAGGGCGGTTCAATAAGTACCCGTGTTAGAAATGAAGACAATTTTTTTCAAACATTTTTTTTTATTTTTTAACATAGTCTCCTTTTAGAAATATACACTTCCCCCAACGTTCCTGCCATTTTTTTAACCCCTCCAAAAAATAGGATTTGTCGAACTCTCCAAAATACGCCTCTATCTCGGCGATGACTTCCTCGTTTGAGCTAAATTCTTTTCCCGCGAGCCATTTCTTCATGTCGCAGGCAGCCAGATCGGGTGAATACGGGGGTGCGGCAGCAATTCATAACGCAATTCATGCAGTTTGGCGGCGACAAGTCCGGATGAATGTGCTGGTGCGTTATCGTGGTGAAACAGCACCTTTTTCGCCAAATGCGGCCGTGTCTCCTTCAATTTTTTGTCGAAGCTGTCTAATAACTCACTGTAGTATTGTCCAGTGATCGTTCTTCCTTTTTCTAAAAAATCCATGAGGATGACGCCGTTCGCATCCCAAAAAATCGTCGCCATGACCTTTCCGGCCGATGGAACCATCTTCGCCTTCTTTGGAGCAGATTCACCGGGAGAAATCCATTGTTTTGATTGTTGCTTAGTTTCTGGCGTGTAATGATGAATCCAGGTTTCATCAACGGTGACAACTCGACGCAAAAACTCATTCGGATTTCGCCTAAATTGCTCCAAACACTGCTTCGAAGTTAACAGCCGCATCCGCTTCTTGTCCACCGTTAGCAATCGCGGCACCCATCGCGCCGACAATTTTTTCATCTCCAACTTATCATGTAAAATATTAATTGCCGTTCCGGTCGACACACCTACGGCCTCTGCTACTTCACGCACTTTCGTTCGTCGATCAGCGAGAATCATGTCGTGGACTTTTTGAATAATTTCCTCGGTAACCATGTCTGCCGGGCGTCCTGGTCGCTCCTCATCAAAAACGGATGTTTGCCCACGTTTAAATTCGTTGAACCAATATCTAACTGTGGTCATAGATGGCGAAGTGTCCCCATAAACAGCATCCAACTTTGCTTTTATCTCCTCGCATTTTTTCCCATCCCAAAACAGAAAGCGAATTACCGAACGATACTGCTCTTTTTCCATCTTAGCTAAAATCACGAAACACGTCTTACTCAAATGGCTGTCAAATCCAAACTAACCTATCAATCAGTCTGCAATTTGTTATACCGTCGTTTGATAGATGGCAGCACACGATGATAACACCAACTTCCCTCAGGAATGCCTTCTGTCGTCAAACACGGGTACTTACTGAACCGCCCTCGTAAGTACAGTAGAAGAAGTACCGGTTTCAGGTAGACTCTTTAGCCACACTTAATAGTTTTATAGTCCTGCATTAAATATACTGCATTTCATTGAAACTGCAACACCTAGAAATGATAGCCATATTTTAATAAAGCTTAGGGTAAATGTTTATTTAACAATAAGTAACAAACAGCAGCAAGAGAATTACGTTGACACTTTTTTGTTTTCCTTTAATCAAAAACGTTCTTAATTTTTCAACCTAGAACTTTCTTTTGTTTCACATATCTGTCAGTTAGCTGTCATTTAAAAATGCCACCGGTAAGAAGACGCAAATTATGCTCAGTTATCTGAATTTAAGTAAGGTAGAATCGTGAGCCTTTATGAGGGAGGCAGGGGACTGGTGGAGGGAAATGTATTACAGAATGCTAAGATTGGTTTTTTTAGACAATTGGCCACGAGAGACTGATTTATGTCGACACAGAGTATGGCAAACGCACAGTATGAAGTGGAAGGTAGAATTGTTTCGATGGCAACAATACAGGATTATTCACGAGTGATGGCGACCCTAGCAAAATTTGAATATGCAACACACCATACATTTTCATAGGCCACTTCAAATTTTCTTGTAATTTAAAAAAAATGAAATATCAGAGACAGCTTATGCTGACATTTAGTAGTTGTATAATTGATTTTTATTAACGCAACTCATAAATTGGATATTAACAACAAACACAATGTAACAATAAAATAAAAAAATAAATTATAAAACCAAAAACACTATTCCACTTATAACTTCAAATCTATTTGTTTGATACATTTCGATATATCATTCTCAAAGACATTAATAAACCAAAACGCGCCGGGCGAATAAATTTGAGCTTATAAGTGAAAGAAGTGTTTTTATTTTTATAATTTATTACCATGGAGTTCCACAAAGTAACGGTGAAGGAAATAAATAATAACAAACTAAAACCTGACAAAAAAAATAAATAATAACTAAACTAAAAACATTTAAATTAAGATAAATTAAACAAAAATGGTATAGCTATTTTAACTTGTGTTCGGAATGTTATCCATTACCTACAATCCGTGCTAGCAAGCGTTTTTGAAATGAAATTCTTACACTTTCGAACATATTGGGCGTAATTGACCTGCACACATGAACAATTCTATTTCTAAGTTCTTTCTCATCTACAAGTGCAAACAACATTTTTGACATAGCTCCATAAAAAGTAGTCTAAAGGCGTAATATCAGGGCTTCTGGGAATCCATGGCATTGCAGATCCTTTTCCAATCCATTGATCCCTAATACCGTGATATTCAGTGATGAATCCCATTTCTGTTTTTCTATGCATGATGGTCGCAAGAGGGGAGAAGGCAACGCGACGTGGTGAAAGACGCACTCTGCAATCACAGTGTTATGTGACATGTATGTTTGGGTTCACAGTATGGGGCGCTATTATTTGGGAAGTAGGTCTTCTTTGGACTTCATTGAGCAATATATCAATGACATGTTGGAGCTTTATGCTTTTTCTTATATTCCAGGCATTGAGCATGGAATTTTTCAAGCACATAATGTTAGATCCCTGGACCTATCACCTATTGAACATGCGTGGGACATGATGGGTGTGCAATTGTCACTTTTGTAGCATCTTCCAGCAACACTAGCTGCTCTTTATCATGAGGTTCAGGTTGCACAAGAAAACATCATCACTTTATTCAATCAATGCCTAAACGTGCCAATGAATGCTTAAGGATGAGAGGAGGACCCGCATTGTTTGAAATTGTCATCATCTGTTATTTATTGTTAAATAAATATTTTCTAGGCGTTGCAATTTCGATGAAGTACAGTATATTAAACACATTTAAGTAAAGAACTTATCAGAGTTTAATGTAATTATAAGTAAAGAAGGGGTATGTAGTATAAAATGGAAATTTATTCCTAAGCTCTCTTAACCCGTTTTTTACCAATTTTTTTTATTTTTCCTTCCATATTATCTTAGGTTTTAGGATAAAAATAAAAATAAAACACGAAATTTCTCGAATTAAAATAGAAAAACTGACATTTTAGTGATAATTTTCAATTATTAACTAATAACAAATGCAATATATAAAATTACATGCTGTGCCACTCTTTTACACATTCCACATGTAATCCTACATCACATTTTATACATTGTTTTCTAACATTCTTTTTACAAATCGCACATTTTCATTGTTTTCCTTCCATAGTCCTCTCTAAATAATGCCCTGTTGGATTCTTCCTCACAGCATCAGGAACACGCTTTTGTGCACTGATGTTATAAGAAGGACGACCAGAAAGCTTTGGGTCCGACATTGAGTGTATTGTCAAATAGGCTCTTGTGATCACCCTCCTGAAGTCCAACAATAGCATATTGACATTATTTGCCATTGTGTACAGTACATGTGCATTTACAATTGTCATATCAATTGCATTTGTAAAAAGAGGAAAGTACCATTTCCTAGCTCTTATTTTTATTCTGTACCTTTGTACATTTCAGTCCATCCTATCCACTCCTCCCATGAACTTGTTGTATTGAGCTATTGCATTTGGCTGAGGTATCGACACTTGCTTGTGTTCTGCTCTAGACCATCTAGACGCTTTATCCAATGGCAAAACTTCCTGATGATTTGAGAGAACTTTTACAATATTATTGTCTTTCCATACTAAACCAAAGATTTCATTTTTTTAATCAAAACTATAATCAAATGCTCCCCGGTATTGTTTTTCATGGCACTTTAATTTTTTATCGGACATTTGTTCATTCTATTGTATCTGACTGTCCCCGTCGCACGAATATTTTTATCTTTTAGTACCCTCATCAACTCAAAACTGGTGAAAAAGTTATCGAAGTAGAAACAGTGTTGTTCGGGATGTTCAATTCTATCAACTGAATTCAGTATCACAGAGATACCCAATCCGTTTATTGAATTTTGAGTATTACCAGTCTTTCCTTCATAAATTTCTGCATTATAACAAAATCCTGTTTTGGCCCATTTTTTGAATCCAAAGTGGATAGGTTTGCCTCTAATAAATCGTTTCAGATAATGTTGACCACAATACCGCACCATTTGTTCGTCAATGCTTATATTATTTGAAAAGACACCAAACTGCATGTAATTATTATTTAGTGCATCAACAATTGGTCGAATTTTGAAAAGCTTGTCTCTGATTCCATTTCTTATAGGTATATTTCTATTATCTGCGAAGTGTAAATGCCGTTTTATCTCCATAAATCTATTACGCGCATACAGTTTCTGACAATTCCAATATTTAAATCTTCCGTTTCTGACCAGTACATTTGTGTCTGTGGTAGAGAATGGTATCCTGTCAGCAAGAGAATGCCTAAAAAGTTTTTCAGACACTCTTTGGAGAAAGTAAATTGATGTTGGTTATTTTGAGCAGCATATAGCACACAGTTCCTTACAATTGCATCTTGAATATCACCATCAAAGAGGAGTTTAAATATTTCAACGGGGGATTTCCCCTTCAGTTTGGTGATTATATTCAATATTCAATCGCATTCATCACTGTTATAATCATAAGCAGTAAATGATGCTCTCTCCTTTTGCCAATTAGATGATATTTTATCTTTTTTAATTTTTTTGTTTTGCGGAGCTTCATTCGATGGAATGCCATGTATTTCAATGGGCCCTGGAACATCATTGGGAACAGTATCTTCCAATATATTTTCGTCTAAATCTTCTTCGTCTGACAGGTGGCAACAAAACTATCTCCACACAATCTCTTGGCTCTTCGGTATCATCAAAATCACATTCATTCATGTATTTCTCCAGATCCTTTAATGATAAAAATCTTTTGCTGCCCATAATGACACTGAAATACAAACGAACATTTTGTTACATATACCTACTACAATACATGCTATTTACCGTGAGCCCCAATTGGGGCTCGTTTTGTTTTTTATAATAAAAAAACGTAATATGTTTTTTACAATTAAAATTATGGATACCTTACTTATAATACATGTATGTATTACTTATAAATGAAAAAAGTAAATATTTCAGATATTTATCGTTAAAAAATCACTCACAAATTTGATAAATGAAATATCGAGCAACTTACCAGTAAATTTCAACTTTAATGATTAATATTTACTTAAAATAATAACGAAAAATTACAAAATTTATCCCTACGTAAAGAAGCACACTTTCTTAATGACACATAACCTTAAAATATATTACAACTGCCAAGTTGATGTTGCCGGCAGAATAAAAAAAAGTGATCCCCAAATGGGGCCCACAGTAAAAAACGGCTTAAATTGCAGTAATAGATAAGGGGTGTTCCATTTTTAAGAAAAATCTAGATTTGCAGTGAGCTTGAGAGCTGGTTAAATTGGTACAAGTTACCTGTTTTGGAGATTAATTTATTGATAGTTTTGTTGCTTCAAAATAATCCATGTCTTCATAATCTTCACTAAAAATAAAAATTTTCATTTTTCTCCTAATGACAAACATGAAAAATTTTTAGTAATTGTTTTTTGTTTCACTATTGCAAAGATATATCATTACAGACATGAATTTTTCTAATTGGAATGCATACTTGACTTTGATACCGTCAACATTCTTTATGATTGAAAACAATAAAATAAAGAAGTATTCTTCTGTACAACTTTTTTTTAGAATAGTCTTATGTCGTGTCTATGTAATACTTCATTTACAGATCATTGGAACATGCTGTACAATTATATAAAGCAGGAAACCTTAAATTCTTTGAGAGATTTAAAATTTTAGGCGCCAAAACCCAAGAACTTCTGAGCATGAATTTCCAAATATACTACGTAATGCACTTCATACATCATCATACACATCTGTCTTATTTTGTGCCATAACAATACAAAAAATTAAAAATATGAGTGTTTTGTATTTAACATCAATTATTGTTAATATACAGGGTGTCTCTAGATTCATGAGCTAGATTTTACATGTAGGTATGTTGTATAATAAAGCGATTAGCAGATGCATAATGTGGTGTTTTACAATTTACCAAATAATAAGCGAGATAGATATGATCTCGAGATTCGTTACTGTTCTTTAAAATTCCACCTTTTTTCTTAATTTTTTTCCATTTCCACTAAATTTCAAAATTGTTTATTCAACAAAATACTTTAGGAAACGAATTCAGAACATAAAAATATTGTTTAAGAATAGATAAAAACCCAGACTGAGCAATGCCAGAAATTCTTTGCTTATCATTTTCACACAGTTGTTTAAAGTAATTGTTGAATTCCCCTAACTTAATAATTTAATCCTTAGCTTTAGTTGGTGTTGAGTTTCTGCTATCAACTTACTGTTATAATACATTCTTTTGATATAAATGGGCCCAAAAACGTTCAATCTATCATAATTGGGGACGTTTGGGGGACTGTTTTCTTTTTTTTTTTTGCTTATTTTATTCCCGATTTCATGAAAGGGTCTACGGTTTCATGAGCATAATCTGGCAAAATCACAGGATGCTTCATCTGACCAAGAAGGATAATATTTATTTATGAATGACTTTAATTTTTATCTAATGTGGTGACGAAAGTTAAAGCCATTCATAGAAAAGTATTATCCTCAAGGCTGCTACATTTTTTGCCCAGAGGACGCACCTTGTCATTATGATGGCGAAACCATGAATATTTTCAAAGAATTGAGAATAAAATATGTAGTAAAAGAAAATAATTTTTCACATGATCCTTGCTTGCGACTGTTTGAAGGTTTTTAGGCTCAATAAAGGCAAAAGTATGTATACTACAATAACCAGACAGCCGAAACTCAGTGTCAACTAAAGTTGAGAATTAAAGCGGAGTTTGTTCTTAAATAATAATATTTTTATGTTTTGAATTCATTTCCTAAAGTATTTTGTTAAATAAACAATTTTGAAATTTAGTGTTAATTTTTAGTTCACTAACCTTCTAGCTTTGTTGTCAACTTTGGTAATTTTTGTGGGAAGTAAAGCAATGTGGACTTTTTATCTTCTTGGCTATATTTCTAATGTTTAAAGCATTTTTACTGAAGCCTTTATTGCAGTTATAGAAAATTATATATTTGTGAAATCCATGCTAACAAGATGAAGTCATTGGTTTGTGATTAAGAAATTTCTATTTTTTATAATTACATAATTATTAGTTATGCTCACAGAGTTGTGCAGTTTCTGAATTTCTAAAAAAATTTGATAGCAGTTAAATCTCTATATAAATAACAATGTTGTTTTGCTATTTCCATAATATTATAATAAACAATGATTTCTCTATAGAAATATTTATATTAAAATGTATAATTTAACATTTTCAATCTTAAAAGAGTAGAAAACCACAAACTATTTTTAGAATATATCATTACTAGCAGCTTCATTAGCTGTAATAATATTTATGAGAATCCTACACAATGATTTCAGGAGAGTACAGGTTCAAATGTACTGAACCAAATTGTGGTAAGGCTTTCCTCACTTCATACAGTCTGAAAATTCACATACGGGTACACACGAAGGTTAAACCATTTGAATGCAATCATAATGGATGTGAAAAAGCATTTAACACCTTATACCGTCTTCGTGCTCACCAACGCCTACACAATGGCACAACATTCAACTGTGAGTCTAATGGATGCATGAAGTTCTTCACAACTTTAAGTGATCTTAAGAAACATATCCGTACTCACACACGTGAAAGGCCCTATAAGTGAGTTATTAAAAAAATACTTGTAGTGGATTTCATGTTTGTGGCTTTTATGTGCTTTTTTGCATTGATTAATGTGAATCAAAAACATAAAAAACATCAAAATTGCATGCTTTATTGTTGTTGTGTGTTTTTGTTTTTGCTAAATGATTTTTTGTTACTAATGCTCAGCAATGTCTTTAAAAATTTAAAAATGTTTCAAATAATAATGTGAATGTAAATAACAAAAATTATAATTTTTTACACAGCACTTGTAATTAATTATTTGTGTGCTGTATTTTAAAATATACAAGGTGTGATTAAAACGTTTATGGAATCTTCATTTTTAATAGTTTACATAATATTCTTCATATTTTTTTTGTATAACTTCTGATTTTAAAATTTCTTTTTTTGGAAGCAATTTTAATTTTGAAAGAAATAGCAAGGGATTATTAATTGAAAGCACAGGAATTTATTAGTATTTATTGAAAAACTGGTGTATAGAAAGGGCGTGATTTGTTGAACTAGTATGTTCAACAAAAACTATTGTAACAATTATCCTTAGTAACGCACGTTTTGGATTATGGTTTATGCTTGAAGCACATAACCTTACTTTAAGTATTTTCAATAGTAAAGATGTCTTTGGTTTTAAAGTAAAGCATTGGATAAAACATCTGTTTTTGAAGTAGATATCTAGTAACCTCTTTGTACATAATATGTTTTCTTTGATGTCTTATCAGTTTTAAGGCAAATCAATGCATATCTGTTTTTTGATATTGAACCCATCTTTCTAAACAATAAAAAATTGAAATATGTTGTGTTTGCAGTACATACTGTAACACACTAGAATAAATAATCAATCTATAAAAAGGTAAGGTCGAGTCATTCTGTCTCATTCTTACTTTTTGAGTATGAGCGGCTACAGAAATGCAGAAACTCTCTTCAAACTGGAATTTCTAAAGAGGTTGACGATAAGGTGGAATAAGTAATTAAATTACAGTTCTGTTTATGGTATTCACAGTAGTATGATAAACCATGGGAATTGTTATAAAAATAACCAATAAGTAGCAGGATTAGAACTTGGTCCTCCCAAATATACATAAGTCAAAGAGTAAAGGTATATCACTCCATTAAACAGTATTTGTTGTAACTTGTTAACCTGTTATTGATCTATATAGAGTGTGAACTCTGGCTGTGGAACGCTTTAAATAAAAAATTCTGTGCATCTGAGGCCAAAATCCTCGCATATTGCAACCTTATTTTTCAAAATGGGGCATCTATTTGAATGATTTTCATTTTTGCTTTATCTTCACTTTTATTCCCGTCATCAATTTTTTGTAAATTGGAACCCCCAATTTTTCTTAGATTCTAATTCTCTTAAGAATTCTGCGTATGGCAAGCATACAATTATGTCAGTGGCGTAACTAGGAACGTGATATGGGAGGGGGGGGGCAGCAATTGTATTGGCTCTGAAATGTTGCTTTATTAATAACTTTTGTGTTATCTAGATAGTTTTTATTCATTGTAATGAAATCTTGGCTGATCAAAACAATACTGATACACAATAATCATCAAAGTAGGTAAATAAACAGTTAATGAATATTATAAAACAATGAATTTTGTAGTTGACAATTTGCCGACAGTACCCAATTGTTTCCGTTAAAAAAAAAATTGATGACCCCATCGGTGGCAAGGGTGGGGAGGTGGGGGTAAGAAAATAAAAATCATTTGAATAGCTGCCCTATTGGGAAATATGGTTGACGTATCTTAGGATTTTGGCCTCAGATGCACAGAGAATTTTTTATTTAAAGTGTTCCACAGCCGGCGTTCACACTGTGTGTAACCTGCTATCTTCAATCTTTTAATAGCACAATTCCATAGAAGTTTGAATCACATCTCATATAGAAATGTGTTACTTTTTTAATTAAAACTGAAGATGTTATTTACCATTTTTATTTACAATTCAATAAAAATATTTCACATACAGTATGCCAATTTTACGGGTCCTCCCCTGAATGTTTGGGAAATGGGGATAGGCAACACATTTTACAATTTAGAGCAGCTTTTCTTTAAAATGTTCAACTCTTGTTAATTGAATCATAGTTTGCTGTGAATTTAAAAATTAACAAAAGTCAACTGTTTGACATTTATTGGTTACATTTTGTTAAATAAGTTTTCTTGTTTATTATTATTTATTAAATTCTTAAGGTTTTATAATAATTTTTATTATTCTTATTGTGTTTTCTAAAAAAACCAAATCTTATTTCTGACTAGCATGAATTGAGGAATTTTAACGTCAACATGAATTATAAAACATGACCAATTTTGTTTTTAAAATTTGTAAGTACACAAAGATATCTCTGAATTGTAAGACGTGTTGCCTATTTCCAAACATTCAGGAGAGGACGCGTAAAATCTGGTTTCTAAAACAACTTTGAATTTATTAGTAATAAGTTATTTTGGAATAAGTTTTGTTATTATTATTTCACATACAGGATGTTCCAAATTGAGTAGGATAGTATGGGTAACTTTCTTATTAGTATAGTTAGAGCTTTGGTTAAATGGGTAATGTTGTGCAATTTTGCGTCCTGATTCAGATTTAGGTTAGAAAAGTTTAAAATTCATAACCGAGTAGCAATTATTCCAAAAAAGTGAAAATTGCTGTTTTCTAAAATGTCAAATATCTCCATAATTTAAAAAGCTATTTAATAAGTTTTAATATGAAAGTTGCTTGCTTTGATGAGATACACTTAAAAATGATGCTAAAACAAAGTTCAAGATGGCGGATTCCGACATATTAATGGTAACTTTCTTTTTTTAAATGGGCACCATATTGAATTTTTACATGATTAAATAGAATGTAACCAAAGCTCTAACTATAATAATAAAAAAGTTACCCATACTATTCTACTCATTTTGAGACACCCTGTGTAGTAGCCTTGACTGATATTATGTGAAGCTGAAAGTTTTAGGGCCAATTGCACCAGCAGTGATTTAATTGCCATCAAAACTGATTGTTGATTGAAAAACCATACTTTACTTATGGGTCTTAGTCATTATTCAACAAATTCAAGGACTATGCCGTATTCAAGCAGTGATAAAAGTACAAAAATGTATTAAATATTAAAGGTTTAAGAATTGATCCAGGGACTATAATTTTATTAGAAATGCATGAGACTGCATGTTTCATAATTGTTACACAAGAAGTGTTGATTTGCTCCACTATATGATTAAGAAGGATCTGGATTTAATGAAAATTAACTCAAGACGTGTACTGACTTTTGAAGTCGATTTAACCATCTGTAACAATAATCTGGATAACTTCCTTGCAAGATCTTTGACATATGTAGATGAAACCAATGTGCATCACTTCAATCGTGATAACAAAGTGTGGTGTGGAAATTCAAGTGTTCATTACCCCATTGGAAATTCTGAAGAACATCACCTGACAAAATCATGCTGACAATTTTTCGAAGTCATGTGGAACATTTTCGATTGACTAATTAATTTGCAAAGTAGTACTTTGGCTCATGAGAGTTGCGTTTTCAAACTATAATAATTCACTATGTTTTCTAAATAATCGTATTTGTTTCCAAAAACAGAAAAACATACTTTAAAGGGCACTTTTTCTTTATAAAGGCATTAAAGAATCTCAGCACTGGTATTTAAGATATATAGAGTATTTCACCCGAGACAAATATTCTTTCACAATTCTCTTATTTGTAAGCTAGGACAGAGATTAGATGTCAATAGTTGTTTTAGTTGTTTTTGGTACTAAATCAGCAGAGGTGTGTATATGTAAATTGAGACAAACTATGTATGCATTAGTACCTAACATACAGTTTCATTATTCATAGCTAATACTGATTTGGTTACTTTCTGATCATTATTAATGTCAACATGAATGGTTTAGAAGTTTGATCTGACTCTAAATGTGAACAGACTATACTATCTTTAGAAGTAAAAATTTTCCAGCTTTGTTTCCATTGTTGCTCGTTTTTTAAATTGTCACTTGCACTGTCTCAAGAAAATGTAATGGCCATATGGTGGTGCATTAAATGAAGCTGAGTGAAATTGCATACAATCCTGAAGCAGTACCTCTTGAATCTATCATAGCTGGTTTAAAAACACAGTTGCAATTCTTCAAACATAAAAATATTTTCATTGCATTGGTGTATGTTAGGCTTTCGTATGCATCATATTTATTGATACAGATGTAATTTATAGTAAGACTCTTTGACTAAACAGTTTCTTTCTTATTGTATGTAAAAGAAAACGGAGACTTAAAAAACTAACTTCTACACAAACTTGTGTTTTCATCATTTTTATATTTCCTGGTGGACTTTAACTCGATAGCAATTCTTATTTCATTTCTTTTCTTTGATATTATACTTGCATCTTTTTATTAATTGTATTTGTTACTAATTTACCTAACTAGTCTTGCACTGTTTTTGCTTTACTATTTTCTCTTTAAACATTCTATATCTTTTTAATTGTTTACATTTTGCTAGCACATTATTTAAAATTATAAATTAAGCTCTCTCAAGTAACTTTCCTAACTTGCTGTTGACCTGTCGACTTAGCATGACAGGCTTTTTTGAATGTATTGCATGCATGTTTATTGTCTTTTACTCCTTTATGTAATTTTTGCTAAAACGGCAGCGTTACAAAACCACACAAGGGTTTTTATCACTTGATAATACACGTTATACTTGAAATATACACTCCCTCTAAAAGAAAATTAAATGTTTTGATGAACATATTTAGAAATATAAAGAGTTTAAAATTTTCAAAACTTTAAGTGAATTCACCTTCTGTTTTTATAGAATTCTTGTCTTATTGTTTATATGTATATCTTGCTTATTGCTTATCATGAAGGAAAAAATTGTTTTAAGGACCTGTTTAGCTTCGTCCTAAAATGAATAATTTCCAAAATGAATAGTAGGTATTGACCTTAAATTAAACTGTGAGACTTTTGATTTCACACTGCCTTATGAACAGACTTGCTGATGTTGGAGTTAAATTTTTGACTACCCTGCTAAGTGTTGAACATTGATACGCTACATCGACTACATTATTCATCTGAATCACTGACTTACTCATTTATTATGTTTAATAACATGTGTTTCTAGCTTTGTTTTCTCCAGATAAAACAATGTGCAGGGGCAGCGCAATCAGGCTAGCATGATATATGTGTTTAGATGCAGATATTCTTGCTTGCTTGATTTATTAATCAATTATTCTTTCCTATTTAATTCGGGTTTCAGTTAGTCGCATCTACTATGAGCTATTACCCATCAATTCCACCTTCAGCAAGTCTGCTTATGAATGAAATGAGAGAAATCTAGATGTATAATTACAGCAGTAGTGGAATGTTCAAAAGCCTCAATGCTTTTTGATAGTTTTTCAAATCAGTGTTTTTGGAATTTTATTATCAAAACTGGAAAAATGTGAATTATTGGAAAAAAGCTGAACTGGTCCATTTTTTCTAAAAAGAAGATGAAATATAATGTAACATACCTAAGAGTATATTTTACATTTAAATGAATCCATATGATTGTTACAGATGTGATGAAGATGGCTGTGGTAAAGCATTTACAGCTAGTCATCATTTAAAAACTCATCGTAGAACCCACAGCGGTGAAAAACCTTATATTTGTGGGGAAACCAATTGCTTTCGTGCCTTTTCAACACCTCACAGCCTTAAGTCACATATAAGAACACATCAACGTGCAGTAGAAAGGGAAAATAATGAAAAAACGAGGTCTAAGTTAGATGAAAAAGAGTGCCTTCCCCATGAAAATAATAATATTGAACGATGTAAAAATGAATTTGATGGTGTGGATGAAAAATTTTCTATTGATTACAAAGGAAGTTTCGTTTCTAAAACTAAATCAAATGTTAATGGAAAGTGGAATAGTTCACAACTATCAAAGAATGGTGATAATACTGTAACAGGTGAGTATAAGTATATTGAGAACTTTAAAATAAATGGCGCTATCATATCTAATGCAAAGCTTTTCAAGGTTTCCCACAAGAGTCATTTGTGATAGAGGACTTAGAAAATGGTATGAAAACAAATCATGACAATTTAAATGAAAGTTCCAAGCACGTACCTGATTTATTAATGTTATCAAGTAATAATGGTGATAATAATCAGAATGATAATATACATAATATATTTAAGAATTCTTTTGATGATTTTACGAATAATTCTCAGAATGGTGCTAATTATGTTCCTGAAGCTTATATTCAAACAAAATTTGCTGAAGTGCAGTCAGATGTAACGACTCAATTTGAAGTCGCCAATAAGTTGAAAAATTATGCAACTGTAAATATTACCGAGCCTATCCCTACACAATTATCATATAATATAGGAAGCGAAAATATTGAAGATGGTAAAGATGGTGAAACATTAGAAAATACAGAAGTTGGGTTAGAGGAAAATTCAATAATTACAGAAATTGAAAATGCAGGAATTAATTTGTACGATATTGATTTAAATGATCGAACAAATTCACAAAGCTTTCAAAATTCACTGGTTGATAATTTTGAAATAAACAGTATTTTTAATAGTAGTAGTGATGATGAAGATAGATTGTTGCCTGTATATCAACAAAATAAAGATAATTATGAGGCTAAAACCAATGTTAATCCTAATGTAAATATCATAAGTGTGCAAACAATCAGGCCACCAAAAGTATCACTTTCTAATGAAATGAAAACACAAGATGTAAATGTGCAAGAAACCGAAAGTAATCTTATAAATCTATATAAGCAAATCTATACACCTGAAGCATTAGAAATGTCACTAGCGTGTGAAGAAGAAGTACCTTCTACATGGATTGATGTTATGGATTTGATGAATAATAGTCGTTTGAATATATTTGAACATTCATCTGTTGATGAAAATCAAGTGAGAGCTGTACTTACTGGAATTCAATCATATATCGATATGGAGGTGCCACAAACAAATGCAATTAAATCTAATTTTTCCACAACTGAAACACAATCAAATAACATTGAAATGTACTTTACTAATACTGAAAGTGTAAATACATCAAATCTTGAAAATGAAAGCAGCCACAAAGAAGAAACCACTAATGTAACTACAAACTTAGAAAACACGAATACTCAGGATAATACTAATTTTAGTAATACTATTGTTCAATCTGTTATTGATGTTTCTACCACAATGGATATAAATATTTTAAAAAATATTACTGCAGATGCAGATATATGTAAATGTGTAGACTGTAAATGTGGTCCTTACAATAATTGTCAGGATTGTGAGCCAACAGAAAAAATAACTAATAGTCCAAAACAAGATACTAGTTGTTGCATGTCTAAAAATTTGTTAAGTTCTAATTGTTGTTGTGCCAAAGAATCTAGTCAATCATCACCTAATGTGAATCCAAAGAACTGCTCAAATAAAATGCAATGTTTATCAAAAAATGTACAAGCTCAAAATATTGTAGACTCTCTTGATAAACGTAAGGAAGACAGCGATTGTTGTGTGGTTGTTTGCTTGAAATCGTTAGATCAGCTGAAAAAGATATTAACATTTGGTAGCAGCTATGGAAATTTTCAGGCGCTTACTTTAGGATGTGTTAGTAATGATATGTGTGCAATAAAAAAATAGCTACCTGCCATATGATGCAATATTATTTTAATTGTCATTGTTAAGTCAACTAATTTTGAGATTTACAAATACAGATATTGTTTTACATTAGGAACTCTCCTACAGAATGTATTTTTAAATTATATGTTTATGCTGTTGTATGTATCTAATTTTATAGTACATTAATTACTGAAGATGTAGCTGGTGTAATATAACAGAATTTGGAATTTCTTACGTTCTTATCTTTTAATGTGTAAATCCAGTTCGAGGTTAACTATTATTACTTATTATATATTTGCTAGAGATGTAATATAATGATGCAAGACATACAGTAACCATCATCCATGATTCTTTATCTACTAGTTTTCGTTGTTTTATACATTTTTAATTATCATCTCGTTATTGTTTTTCCTTTTGTTGTTTATGGTAATATTAATACTATAGGCTGATATACAAAATCTACTCTTCTTTTCTATTTCTATCTAATTGTGTCAACAGCTTTATTTATTTATCCTATTTTTAATTCTAGCAGTACTAGCATAATGCATTAGCTTACAGTATTGCTAGTACTGTTAAATGATATGCATTAGAGTATACTTGAGCTGTACCATCTAAAAAAGGAAGGGTATATAAATACTTTTAATGGATTTATTGCTTTTAAATTATTTCTGCTAGTTTTTCAATCCAAATATGTATTGCATTTCTCTCTTTTCTGACTTTAAAGCGACTACATTGATTTTTGCCTATCAAATGTCTCCTAACTATCATCAACTTTCTGATATGTCTTTAACTTCTTCAAATGATCTTTGTGATTTTTCTGACTTAATATCATGCTGAAAACTTTTTCTAACTTCTTATTTCTATCATTTCATTATTATGTTTCAACAATAATTTGTTTTTTATGTTCTTTTCGAGCTCTTAGAACTTAATATCTGCTGCTTATTTGTTTCTTTAAACTTTAGTTCCTTCAGGAATGATATAACACTGTTTTTCAAGTATTCTGCTTCCCCAGAAGCTACGTAGAAAATTCACTGTTTTGCATCATTGTTGAAAAAATTGAATTTTTGATTTCTGTAACAAATTGTTATCTTACATTGGCTGCATCTTTTCACTTTTTATTAATTTTTAATAAAATCTGTGAAACATTTTTTTGTAATAAAACACATCATAATTATTTGCAGTAAAATCTTAAATATTGCTTATAGTTATTTAACAAATAGAATTGTTATTTATGTTGATAGAAAAGCACTACAAAAATAAATATAAAAATGATTTCTAACAACAATGAAAAAAAAAATAATTTTTTTTCCTGATTAAGTTATAAGTAGGATTCATATTTTGGTCATTTAAGATGTTTTATCATCACAGGATAAAACTTATTTTAACTCCTGGTTGTTTCCATTACTTTAGTTTATTTAACGATCAGATACAGAAAAGTCACATTTATTTGATCTATTATTTTCCAAGTCCAAGAGTGAAATATGCATCCGGTTATAACTTATAAGTAATGCTAAAATTATTGTTATGAATAATATTCTAACCCATGTTGGGAGCTCAGAAAAACAAGTTTGAAAATGTCGGATCTCAACAAATTTAGGTGTGAATGTTAGGTGTATCATAATGTATGTGCCAAATATCTTAATAAAAAGAAATTGTCATAAGATATTTATTGTAAATGATATTTAATATAGATATACAAAATTTGTTTGTAAACAATATTGTCAAAAATTGTTAACATAAAAATAAACACACTGACATTTCTTATGTTTAAAAAGTGACTAAGGCAGATCAGAAAAAAAAAACGTTAGGTTTTGGACTCATTTGACAACCAAAGTTGATGTTTTCTATGGAGTAAGTGTTGAAGTATTTTGTCGGTTATTGCTGTGACGACAAGCAATAAAGTTCTTAATTGCTGCTGAAATAAAATAACCACAGTAATTAATAAATCTGGAATTGCTTTAACAACATAAAAAATTAGATGAGATAAATAAATATAGTAAATACAACTCATGTGAAAGAGCAGTTGGAAGTAATTTTTATCAAATTAAAAAAGACCAACTTTATGCTGTAACTATGCAGGGTATTTTGGAAATATCTACGTAATATCTTACCTAATTTTGAAACTATCTAATGAATTTCTGTAAAATTTTTTTTTTATACAGTTGAGTTGGAACATGGAGTTATAAAGCAACATAATACAAACGAAAATAATGATTTATTTTTCAGAGAACATCACTGCAACATTTGATAATAAAGATCAAGGTATAATCACAAAATGATTAGTATAACTACATTTTGCAAAAATAGCTCAAAAAGGAATCCACTTCCAAAACATTAGTGATGAAATGAATGCTTTTTGTTGTTATATTGTTTAGTGTCTGCATAAATACTTTTAGTAAATCGCCTTCATCCAAATCTGAAGACTACACCGGCCACTATAAAACCTGTACTTGTAATCTTTAATGCAGAATTAGACTTTGAAAACAATCATATCTCAATATAATAACCATGTGCTGCGTATACGGTTACTGCAGGTCATCACTACAGTGCATTTTTTTTATTGAAGAATTCAAAGTAGGCCATGACTTACAATTTCTATAAGAGTGTATATATGACTTTGATTGACCTTGATGCTGTTCTCGCTAAAAAAGTTACTATAAACATATGTTTGAATTTTGATGTCATTTGTCAGTGTCATTATTGAGTTATGTTTCGATATTTTAGTTTTAGTCTAATTTTTCTGATTACTATATTGAGTAAAAATAAAAAGGTGGTAGTATTTTACCTTAAGTTCTGCTAAAGTGAAATTGCAGAATAATGTGTTTCTAACTAATTTAGGTATCTTAGTGTCTTTAATTTTACAAGGTTAGCAGGTCATCACATTGCATATTTTCTCTACACTGTAAAAATGAACTTAAACCACAGGCTACTCTGATTTCTATAATAAAAAATGCACTGCAGTACATAATATCCAATGATTGTCAATGGATATTCTTAAATGAATTTTCAGATGACTTTAGGATCCACAGAGTGTATTATCCATATTCATTTTTCACTAAAGTAGGTGTTCATAGTACAGTCTTGGCAAATAAATGTGGGACATCACACAGGTTTTAAAATTACCCTTTGTAAACCTGTATTTCAATTTAAGTAAAACTATTCTATTGATCTTTATGTTTTATGACTGAACAAAGAGTAAGTGTCAGTTATCAGTAAAGCCATATAAATAAATAATTGGTTTACCAGGTAGAGGATTATTTATGGTAGGTTATTGGACACTTGTCAATAACATTTTAATAACAAAAGACGGAAATCTTTAAAATAATATTAATTAATAATATTATTTCTGATATTTTATTTGTTATTACGATATTTGCTGTTGTAAAACAACTTTTCACTAACCTTAAACAGTTCAAAGTGGTTTATAATTGTGTGCAATATGTGATTTACTGCCAAAATACAAACTAACAAAAAATATTTTTTAAGCCAAATTGGTTAGGTAAGTACTCAATTCATAAAATGGTTTTTTTTGTTGGTGGTATTTATGAGCTACTACAATAAGGGATTAAGATAAATACTCGTATATCTTAAAGAGAGATTCTGTTAGAACTGACATCATCAGCCAAGAGTGCCCCGAATGAACACTGAATATACCGTGGATATTCACACAGGGTATTCATATTTTGTTGTTGTTCTGGTTTAAATATAAACTATGCACTTTTTATTCACTTAGTAATGCTACATTATAAAATTATAACGTCATAATACCTAATTTGAAAAATGTTTAATTTAAAAAAAATATAGGTAGATCTAGAAATTGTCAATATTATTAAAATTATTTAATTATTGATTTTATTAATATCTGTATCATGTTAGACCTTCCCATATATTATTTTTAATAATTTCTACAAATCATTATTATTTCATATACAAAGAAAAAAACATGACAAATAAAAAAGGGTTGCTTGCGCAGTATTAACAGTAAGTAAGATAGACATAAAATGGATATCTGTAGGATGATCATTCTGACTGTCCATCATATAAATGCTACATTATGTCTTCTGGATATCCTGTAGACATCCACAGAAGTTCAGATGTAATGTGGACCTAAAATGGATATTCATAGGATGATCTTTCTGGATATCCATTGTATATACTCTGTAGGACATCTTATGGATATAGATATTTGGATATTATATGAACATCTGCTGTGTGGGTAGTCATGAAAGTCTACTGAAAAAACTGTCACAGAATTTAAGTAAATACTCGTGTTAACAATGATTGAGAAATGTAGCAATGCAACATAAAATTGAAGAGAAAAATCGAAATGCGCTTTTGTAAAGAAACAATCTTGCAATGTAGCACATTTTGCATCATCACAAATGTTTTTCCAGGTGCATTTATAGAGGTTTCTCAGCAAGATTTTTCCATGCTGGCTCATACCTAACTGATAACAACCAAGCATGCTTTCAAGAAACTTCAAATGATGGATATCAGGGTAATGGAAATTTTGATATTGACAAAAGGGATAAGCGTAGTTGTTTCATAGAGCTGTTCTGAAACTAGTGACTCACAAGGCGTTAAATGCTTCGAGACCATAAATTTGAAATTGGTGCATAGAATTATTGGATTTTTTGGACCGATTTGTGAATATCCATAATTATACCGGGTGTGGAATTTCAAATCCGTACATAGGACAATACGTGGGGATTCAGATTTTTGTAATTCCTGCTCCCCAAATGAACCTACAGGGGAGGTAATGGTATCAATCGATAGAGTAGAAGTTTCCTCTCAATTTGGTACCAATAAATTAACCAAAAAATGCTCAGAATTAGTAAAATAAATTAATAATAAAATTGTCCTATGTACAGGTTTGAAACTCCACACCCGGTATATAATAGACAAACGGGGGTGCCGGCCTGCCGGGTGCATATGAGCCGCCTTTGCAAAATTTAAAAAACCACTCCGTTTGAAAGTAAACTTTTTATTTTATGAAACCCGGAAATAGACACGCAGCCCCCCCTTTTGAATTCTCAAAATGTCACCCCTTTGATTAGGCATTTTTATGCGGCATACCTACATACCTAATGCATGTGACTGCCTCGGCCCTATAAACAAAAGTGAACTCGAACTCTATCAAACGTCGCCAGTAGGTTGATTTTTTTCTCAGTAGAAGATAGTAACCTTATTAAAAGGCACTTTTTTTTATAGAATCCGATAGAATCGGACTGAATATTTGTTGTTGAGACCACGAGTAGTTATTGTGAAGAAAGTCAGCACAAATGGAACTTGAATTCTCGAAAGCAACAGTTACGAGAAGGAGAATTATGTAGAGTGGAAAAGGGATTGATGATTCTGAAAATGAATCTGAAACCATCTTAACCCATTAGTGCATGATTAAAAAGTTTACTAACTATTAAAAGTCGGGACAAACAAAGCATTTACATTATTACAAGGTTTATTTTGTGTGGTATATTTCAAAACATAGTTTTGGATATAATGCTAAGTCGCAGTGCATGCAAATAAAATTGTTTTTTTCCTGCATTTCTTCTATCGTCTATGTGTATCGGAATATCTAATTATATGGCCAACATTATCAAACTGTATGCTTGGTATCGGTGTACTTACTAATGTTTTTCCTTTCAATGCTTTTGTTCCTTTGGCTGTTAAGAAACTTGTACCAATGTACCTCCTCAAGTGTAGCAGCGACAAACCTCTAGAATTATTGAGATGAACTTTTTCATTAGTAGCCAAGCATTTACCACAGTAAAATCTAATAAAAACGAAAATATTGGCCAGTACCATTTGCGTTGTCTAATTCTTGATCGGTTCAGCGCAATCAGAACGTCTAACTTGTCGACTCTATCCATACCTCTGCTGTAATTTGAAATCAGTTTAGGTCATTGTGGAACTAGTTTCTTAGTTTCTGTTTTCCTACACTATAGAGTTGTATTGATAATAGTATTATCTTCAAAATTTGCCGCCACCGACCCTCTTTTAATGTCTTTCCACTGGACCATCAATAACTCATCATTACCAAAAAAAAGAGTAGGTTCCTCGAACCTTCTTCTTCCAAACACTTCGACTGGGAAACGAACAAAGCAATGTACGGTTATCTCTTATTGTACCTGTTGCACATATCTGGATTTCTCGTAGATGTGATAATAAATTTATACTTGTAAAATAAAAAAAAATAAAAATTTGCTAAAATTGTCATTTTCGGTATAAATATCGAAACAAACCATCACTCATTCATTATCATATCACTATCCTTCACTCCTACAAAGAGACCAGTTTTTAAAACAGAACCTTATTAGGTTTTGGTTTACTTTTCACATATTGTTTTGCATAGTGCTTACCATAGTATGGTCCTCATATCTTCATCAATCGATATATTTTCCTCTAGTCTTTCGTATTTTATAAAGTTTTAATTTAATTTACCTATAAATGGTTGCAATTTGTAAAGTCTGTCGCCATCATGCGTCGAATTATCATTAAAGTGTACATTTCTTATTGCTGTTTCGAAACGATTTAATCTTATACTGTTTTGTAATATTTTTGGCACATCGTCATTACCATTGCAAAACATTCGCTTATTAGCATAGTCGGAAAGCAGCAAAGCATTCAATATAACAAAAAGTTCATCCACTATAAAACTTAAATTAATGTTTTTTCTTTGTTGCGCGTAGATATCTACATTCTACCGGATTCTCAGCACCTTGGTCTTCTTTCGAAGGTTTTATAGGATTACAAGTGTGTTTTCACTTCAATTGTAATTTTTCTTTCTTTTTCTTTCAGGCGCTTCAGATGGTTTTTGAGCCTTTACTACTTGTGCCAGCAGAATTAAATTTTCTTTGTCAAAATTATCATTACTGCTTTCTTTTCTTTTAATTTTACACTGCTCTTGTAATACTTCCTTAGATAAGTGATTTACATCTACATCATCAGACTTATCACTCTCTTCGCCAGTCCCACTGCGAAGTTCTTCATCGGGGAGTAAAATGTAAATATCTAGATCTCCATCGTCCTCTTCAAGACAATTTAGCAGTTCATTTAATGATAGCCTATAAATGAAAGTTATAATTTTTAATGGTTCACTGTGCATAGTGTTCCTTATAAGGGACTTTCCATAAATATTCTCCCTTATGCAAAGGAGCCCTGTTTTACAGTATCGTTTTAGATTATGTACTTACAACATTGAAAGTTACTAATTATTTGGGAAATTCTTAATTATTTCGTTTCATTTGCAAAAAATACTCGTTTTTGAATATTGTTTTAGATTCATTGCAGTACTTTTTTTTTAATTAACAGAAAAATAAACTACGGAAATCCGTTAAACGGGTATGTAAGAAGTATAACCAATGCCATTCAATAAATAAAAAGTGTTGTGAAAAACTAAAATATTGACGTCCCTTATAAGTAACCTTTGCACTAATGGGTTAATAAGGAAATAGATACGAAAAGGAATAGAGATTAAGCACGACTGTGGGCTTTAGGGTTATGATCTTTGGTAATCTGCTGGAAGATGTTAACAGTCTTAATTTGAAGTTATTAAATGAATATCGCAAGAGATAAATTTACAATCTGACGATCACGTTTAGTTTATTTATCTGAGTTCACAAATTTTAGGTACTTTCTAAGAATATGCTCTATAATACCAAGGCCGTTATTAGGGAAGGTTTTTGAGGTTTAAACTAGCGTTACCGCTGGTATCGAACTAGATCTTGATTACTTAAAACTATAAACTTATTATTGAGTATAAACTATAAGCGGTTCACTAGTTCCATTTATTGAGTTTTCAGTTATTAACAGTTAGGATCCGGTTTCGGCATCCGACTTTTTCAAAAAGTGGATCTGACGGCAACACTAGCTTTGGACCATATCGAGATTTTAATTAATCGTTAGTAAGGAATCTTCCGTGTTTGTAGGGGGCGCCCGCGGCACTTCTCCAAAATCCAATCGTAATTACAGTCTTGCATAATACCAAAACTGATATTGTTTATAAACCTGATCTACATGAAGATTTGATAACTGGTTACTGAAAAAAATATAATAAGATTATTGAAACCGAGAGTTGTAATTTTGGGCAAACTTGAGGCTTAACGTTGCCGTTTCCCGACATACACATCTCTGTTTAGTTACTGCGATCTATCTTAGAAGTTTTATTTTGTACTGATCTAGTAATCTAACGTGATTTCATATGTAGTTATTAGTTAGTGAATGACCAAAGATCTGATTCTGTAATAATTAATTTGAGACCAACCTTGGAATGGTAGTATTAAATTTGTAGGATCATAATATCGAGGACGCGTTGGAAATGCATGCAATTGATGCATAGGTCCAGTCTACCATGCATTGCCATGGGTCTACTACCCCACTAATGAAACTTCCAGTTTTTGGTCTCTTTGTATTCTTCTCGAAGTCAGACTTCTCGAACTTCTTATGTAATGTATGTGCCCAACCAATTTTTCTGTTTCTTTCTTGCTGTTGATAAAATAAATAATTGTGTTGCCCGAGGTTAAATAACTTCTTAAATATTAACAGACGCCACGAGGAAGTCTGAATCGTTCACCATGTTCGTCTTCTGCTGATGATATTAATAAGAAAATGAGAGAATCAAAAAGTAAACTGTACTAATTCATTTTATAACTTGATTTTTAATTAATTTAATAGAACGGTTTAATTATAAATTACACCAAGAATTATACGGTTTGAATATGGACATCAGAGTACATTTATGAGAAAAACGTTTCGCCGCATGTTGCGGTATATTCAAGAGCCACTCACTATATGATCGAAATTATTTTACTGTAAATACTACCCACTAAAAGCTTTTTAGTTAATTAGTGTGTTCCGTATATCTGCAATCTACCATATAATGTTTAAAACTTGAAATTCTACGTACCTAAGTCATGTAGTAACGCAGTTCTTATTTCTCCCTATTATCGGTTTCGTTGTATTACGTTCATTAAACTCCACTAAGAAAGTGATAAAGAGTAAAATCTAATTTCACGTTCCTCTAGTATGTTCTAGTTTAAGAAGTTTGAAAGGCGTCTGTTCGGACGTGTATTCAATTTCTTTTTGGTATATCTAAATATCTACAGTAGACTTTCTTTATTTTCATGAAAAAATAAATTCTACTGCTTGATTACGTTAATACCTAATAGATGTTTAAATAATTTTACCTAGAAGTTTAAAACCTTTTTAGGGTGCGTCACATTCTGAGAGAACATGAAGTATGCATGAGACGGCTAAAACAATGAAGCTGCTGGGGTGGGGTTTTTCAAATAGAAAACAAGAATAAGAGAGGATTTCAATCAAACGAGATGAACTCATGACTTTATGCAAGAGGTGGGCAAAGCCGGCGAGCAATTCTACTCTTCCTTCATTCAGTGTTATTGAGTTCAGGATTGAGGGTTTTTGATCTGTCGTTAGATACATACCTTAATACTAAAAAAGAATTTGGAGAAATATTGTCTAACAATGTTCTGCAATAATATAGGTAGGTTTAATCTGTTTGACATTAACAAGAAATTGTAAATACAATTAAGTAAACAAATTGAATTGTTGTTTGTAACTATAATTCTGATGATCTGAAACAAATAATAATGGCACAAACTGGATAACTTCCACCCAATAAGAAAGTAGTATAAAATTATTTGCAACTGCTGATTTTGTGAATTTATACGACAGAAATAGAATCTTTACTTATCCGTTTACGAACTTCTGGCGTACTCGATAGATCTTGATCCTGTAATTTATACATACAAACACTTGTTAGTAATGTTTGACACAATTATGATCTTTTATCAAATGAAACTTCTTCTATGAGATAAGGTGTTACGATATTCGCTTTACTGGAATAAATTTCAAAGAGAGAAACATTGTTGCAACATAGTTCCTACACGAAACAAAATATGGTGCTAGCAATAAGTACAACTTTAATCTTTTTCATACAGATCTGTAAACACATGTTCATACCAACCAAAATCATCCAACACTTTTGGCTGTTGAATCATGGATAATTTAAAGAAGATTAAATATGCCACGCAGTAGTTTTGGAGATGTAATTTTTTTTTTATAAATTTTTTGGTTACTATAGTATTGCCTACTGCTCTATCCTGTCTTGCATGGCATTAACTATTTGTTTAGAACAAAATCTATACTGATAGCAATTGTTATAATAGGTAAGAATGTAGCCTTTAAGGTGTTGTTTATGTTGCTAACTCATCTTCAAAGAGTATATGCTCGGCTCGTCTCCAAAAGGAAAGTTAGAATTCAAACATGTTTGTCACTCCTTATTCCCTTCCAGGGTTGCGATGATGATGACAAAATCAATTTAATTTTTGCTACTTCTGCGATGCGTGAAAACTGGAAGCTTCGAAAAACGTATCAGCTGATCTAGCAGCTATTTTCCCATCGGGAACCCGTAGGATTGTTTGTTGAAGAAAAAGAGCAAACTACCTGAGTGTAAGTATTTCATTGTCTAGTAAAATTTGCAAACTACTAGTATCTTGCAATACTTACTTGAAAATTTTTCGTAAGCTGCGTAATACTAGGTAAACTTATTTATCTGATGTAGTTACTTATCTATTTTTCCGGATACATGTCTGCCCAGTGTAAATTAATTTTATGTATAATTAGTATGGATTTTCCTTGAAGAACCTGAATGTGATACTCAAAATGTTAAGTCAATCAATAAAAGAATTTTTAGCCTGAATTCGGATATTCGAGGTGTAAAACTGAATTTCTGGATAATGTGTATTCTGGAAAGTTTAAGTCCAAAATTAGTTTGGTAGCTTATAGTTTGCTTGAAAGTCTTGTGGGACAATCTTTATAGTACATGATGCATTGGAACGGTTAATCCTCTCATCTCTAGAGAAGCAAACAATGATAAAATCCGTATGACATAATGCTGTGCAGGGAGAAAGAATTTACATGAAAAATGCAATTTTTATTTCAAATGTCCAGATTCAAACTCTTTTCGATATCTGGATTAATAGAGAACTGATATACTCAAACTATCTAATTGCAATCTTTTAAAGTTAATTAAAGAATATGAAGAATGCTTCTGTTCATTCTCCAATAAAAAAATATAGACAGTAGCGTCTAATTTTACAAAAACTCAGGAATAATAAAAGTACTGTAGTGTTCAAGCATTCGAACTATAGAAAACAGTCTTGTCTGCATGCGAACTAGACTTCTCAAGCATGCCCTTCAAATCAGGGATTACGTGTTTGGCGTTACGTTAAGAAGAAATATTTTCGGGGGAGGCAGAACTATTTCTACATGCCTTTTGAGATTCTATGTGGAAAACCTCAGATGTGTAAGGGTATCAGGAGAAACTTCTAGATTTTATTCAACTGCGTAGTAAACGTGTCAATCGTGGATAAATCGGAGTTTCGTATCTGTAGTGCAGACTTTTTCGGAAGGGCAAATTCAAGTGAAGGTTGTTTTACAAAGCAGTAGTTCTTGCTCATAGTTCACGCTTTTCCTGCGCTAGCTTAGGTTCACCTCATCTAGTGAAGCACAGTTACCCGGCTGAAACATTCACTTGCTTTGTGGCCCGACGAACGTCCATACCCAGCGGAGGTATTGGGTTATTGTTGTCCGGTTTTACGCACTTTCTGCTCTTTTGAGACGCACGGTTAATAGGTCTGCAGGCCACCGAATTACCACAGCTATCGTTGCCGCTATGCTGCCCTCCATTGAGCTCCACAACAGCGGGTCATGGTAGTTAGAAGTACTGGTACTCGCCACAAACAATCGCCAACGCTCGCACGTCACCAAGGACCATGTATAACCAGCTGATAGCCATCGCAGTGTAATACATATAACTCTCTAGTTGTTTGATCTAAATTAGTAAAGAAAAAACGTGTATAATCTCAGCTGATGCCTTTTGCCTTAATTGGCGCTTTTGATCAAGTTCGCCTTTCACCAGCTAATGGACTGTTAGCAAGGCTTGCTCTTTACACAATTTTTATTGGCAGCTAACTACAGTTGACACTTTCACCGTAATAACACACGGCCAAATCTTAACTACTCAACGCTTCTATTCCACTACATCTAAGATTCCCATAAGACAACTCTGGCAGCTATGAACATCATATCCTACTGCTACAGCTACTACAAGTACAACCTACCTGATGAGTGGGAACAATCTCAAACAATTTCCTTGTCTAGATGCTTCCACGCAAAAGGTGTAAGACACCTACAGAAAAACAACAGCAGTAGTAGTCCGTTTGTAGACTACAGATTGAGAAACATTGTTCTATAATGTAGCTGTTGACTGTAAGGTTTATAATAGTCTGTCGAGCCATTGTAAGCAAAGATAAGCTTTCATAAGTCATGCATTGTGATTCGAGGTCCCGATCACGGTTTGCTGTGCTTCCTAGTGCAGTAAGCAGGGCCGGCGTAACCAGTAGGGCGAGCGGTCAGCCGCCCAAGGGCAACCAAATCTTTGGGACAGCTAAAATTCAAAACCAGCAAAAAATCTTAATAATAAAATAATATTATATTGATTAAAAATAAAAATAAAAATTATAATACACTGTACACTAAAGATAAGCTATATGGTGTAATAATTTATGGAAATTGACTACCAGCAACCAATAACCGTTGAATTTATTTGTTAAGCGCTCTTTTCTCTCCCTTTATGTAGGTATAACTGGTAAAACTGTGGAATTATTAGAAGCACCGTAAACTAACATCCTGTAATAAATACTTTTTTTATCCTAACATAAATGCAGTGGCGTATCTAGGGTGTGGCAGGCAGGGCACGTGCCCTGGGCGCCAATGGGAAGAGGCGCCATTTGGTACCATTTTGCTATGTAGCACCCGTCTTTAACTTGGGCGTAAAAATTCGTAAAACTAAGTACTTCGGTCTCATGTTCGATTCGACTCTTGATCAGGCACATGGTGGGCAAGTTTCAGAAATAATAAAATACTATGTGGAAGTCGATTTTGAAAAAAGAAACAGTTTGTATCCTTCCTTGGTTTTATTCAGACGAACTTGAAAGATGCTAAGAACTTAGTAGAGACCATCTTGAACCAGTTAGAGAAGGATAAAATAGACTTGCAGAATTGTCGGTCACAGTGCTATGATAACTCGCTGTGATGGGCGGACACAAAAGTGGCGTTTAGGAAAGAATAAATGAGAAGAGTCATGTGGCAGCGTTTGTGAACTGTGATAACCACTCACTCAATTTGGTTGGTGTACACGCAGCCAAACAGGACGCAATAATGATAACATTTTTTAGAACGATCCTAGCTCTCTACGTATTTTTTTCTTCGTCAACTCAACGCTGTGTCTACAGTTCTTAAGTCGGAGTTTATAACAAGATGGAGTGCAAGGGTAGAAGCTGTGAAGCCGGTACGGTATACTTCAAGTTCTCCAGGTCATGATGGACTGTACATATGAGACTAGTGAACCAAGAAATGAATCTAGACAGTTGTACAACCTTATGTTAAGTCACGATCTTCTGATTAGGTTTTTGGGATAAAGTACTCGTTCCTATTGAACGGTTTCAAAAGAGACTGCAAGATCCGAGCATGAACTTCCACGATGCTGCCTCAGATTTGAAAGCTCTCAGAGATCATTTTCACGATGAAAGAGAAACTTTGGTAACTGAAGTTCTAGAAGTTGGATTTAGACTCTGCCAAGATTGGGATGTTGAAACCAAAAAATGACCAAGACGGAAGAAAAGAATGACTCGTCAAACCGTCGACCAATGCCGGATTAACAGCTAAACAGGAAATTGAAAAAGTCATTAAGGGAACAATTGACCGTTTTTCTACGAAAATGGTGAGAGATTTTTCAGCAAATTAAAATTAATTTTAAATTATGTAAGAGCCTCCAAGGGTCAAAATCGATTATGCGATCTTGCTATACTGAGTACTAAAAGGGAAGAAGCTGCGAAGACTGATTTTGACTTCGTTATTGATACATTTGCATCAATGAAGACAAGCAAGGTACATATTTAATAAGCTCTTTCTCGATGATTTATTTGGACTTTTCTTGACCTCGACACACGATGTGCGTAATTCGGAGGACATGCACTTAAAAAAGATCTGATAAGTGTGTCCAAAATTTGAGGTTCACCATTGGGATCTCGTAAAGGGTAAGAGATACGAAGTCGGTTAAATGAGATAAAAGTTGCCGAGTCGAAGGGCCAGTTTACTGGTGTTCTTGTTTTATTTTAATAATGCATAGTCCACTAGATTCTAGTTACAGCCTAGCAGATAAAATTGTAAGATCTAGATCTATTAGAATCTAGGGCAACCGAATAAATTTTGCCCAGGGGCGGCCAAAACCCTAGAACCGGCCTTGGCAGTAAGGATTGTGTTCGGAACTTGTAACGGCTTGACAAGCAAACGAACAGAGACGAGTTATTTACTTTTACATAGTGTGAACTGTGGTTTGATAATGCTGCTTGGTATTTAGACAAACCATCGAGTTTACACAGACAATTATAAGTCGCAATCGGCTAGATAATGAGAAGTCCGAACTCACGGAATAACATTTGCAATGGCTTGTCATTACTCGTAATGGCTCAGAGTCACCACAAGCTTTAGATAACAATAAATCAATATAAATCGAAGAATCTTGCAAAACTTGAATAAGATTGTCTTGCGACGACAAATAACATACTACTTGGTGTTACTTGTAAAGACTCGATGGTTTGTCTAGTTAGACAGAAACTTTAGCTTGGAAATAAGCAACTTGACATAATTGTATGAATTCTGTAGATCTCTATATTTAATTTGTTTACGTACATTCGTGTTTACAATCAAAACGTTGCAAACTACAAAGTGTAACAGGTTGCGTGAACTGCATGATTTCGCTTCTGTTCGTTGAGTGATTTATTACGCAGGTGCTGCTATCAATTAACCTTTTTCGTTTGTCGTTTCTTTAGTTAGGCTTTTAAAAGTGAAAGGTTTGTTCTCTTCGCAGTAGTATACAAATACCGCGCCTGCTGGGTGCAAGCCTGTGGCTATGTTATCAAATTGAATTTTATTTTTCAGAGTTCTAAGTTTAAGATAAGAAAATTTTTTTTTGAATATCTTAGTTTGCTAATTTAAAAAAAAGAAACAAAACAATATGCTGGAAATCTTTCTTCCAATAAAAATATTATTGCAAATACTGTTTTTTTAGTTGAGCTTTCGTATTTACTCAAATTTGGAGTTAAATTACTTCTAAATAGGTCACTCGAAAGAAATATATCAATTAAAAATTATCTATACAATTCAGAATATAATCTATAAATAGAGAAAGTTTTTTAGAAACTGCTGGATGCTCACAAATGTCGGTTTGAGATAACAACATATTTTCTCTTCTTCCAGTCCACTAACTTTCAGCTAAAAATTATACCTCATGGCTTGACCGGAGGACAACTCTCAACTCGGCGCTGTTATTATTAGGGCGTCCTATCTTTCTCATGCATAATGCATTATGGAAGAAAGTCCGTATTATGTGGATATATATTTTTCAGTGTGGTTTTACTGATGTCATAATAGCATCTAAATAATACTGTTACAAAGAACTCTCTTTTTGTTTAAATCTGTTATTACACATCCAAATTAAATAATAAAAAAAGAGGGTAATGCTAGACCTCGGATTGATTTATTCTAGCAGCCATGATGTATACATACATAATATTATCAAACGCTTTAGTAAACTGTTACTGTACAAGAAAATTTCCAGAAGTTCAAAGTAAAAGCTAACTGAACTTCAACAGTTCATTTCATTTTGCGTCATTATACAGCATGCCCTTAAAACTTGGAAAAATACAACAAAGACTATTGAAGGAAACGATCATTTTACAGGAAGAACTTTAAACGGTACAAATTAATTCACAGTCTCTCATAAACAGTTCTTTAAAACAAGAAGACAAATTAGATTAGTAGTAATAGTAACAAGATGTGCGACATTAGTCTAGAAGAGTTAATCGAGTTACCCGTTTTGTTTCTGAAAAAATAGTGTTGTGTGTCGGTAGCGAGAAAAATTCACATAAGGGACCAAAAGGAATTCAGACAATACAATACTCTAGCTAAAGACAAATTCTTTCCAACGTAACAATAAGTGTGTCGAAATGTCTCTTTTGGTTTTTTTTATCTTGTCGTACTTCTGATGGTGAGAGAGAGGAACGTAATCCTAGACCCAATATAGGTGCCCACCCGGTACAATATTCAGACTTACCGTCATTATAGCATTTTCATTAATATACATAATATGCTATTTGGAACGAGATAAATCTTGGTATCAAACAAACATAAAGCCGAGTCCTTCTTGACAAACCTCCCCAAACGGTTGGAAAACTAGTTGAACTGAAAGGAATTTCCCTTCTGTATAAATTACAGCATGTCGTTGGTGTTTATCTTGCTTGGCTATCCGTATGCAAGTTAAAAATTGCCATACTTTATCAGAAAATGAAAGACTATTTGGCCATAGTAATACCCTTAAAGTCTATGGGAAAAAATGAAAATCAGTCCAGAATGTACACAAGCAAGCAATAATGCTACGCCCACCCCAAATTTACTGTTTGCATAGCAAATATAAATGTTTTTTTTCGATGAAAAGTACATTAATATTGAACTCATTACATAAATTTGGCAACCGCTATTGGTGGTTTAGATAATCTGGTGGTAGTTGTAGCGAAGCTTCGTTTGAATGTCGTCGAATGTACGTCATCAAAGGAAATACGAGTTTGTTTTCTCAAAAAGGGCAATAGAGGGCAAAGCCCAACCTTGGGTTACGTAACCGGACTTGATCTCGTATTTAGTTTTCTTAAGAAAGTCAATGGAGGGCGAAATCCTACCTTAGGCTACAGAAGATGGCCTACTGGACACCCGCAACCTGACCCGTTTTGAAATAACAACTATTTGTTTGTATTCCAAGAGGGAGAAAAAAGAGGCACTTTAGCAGATCGGAGCCGGTAGTGCGGCGACGTACCGACATAGACAGGGCTTTTCATTCCACTGATCTTGACAGTGGCTTAATACACACCAGGGAAGCAGGCCTCCCCAATTCCATGTAAGAATAATAATAATAATAATAATGTTTGGCTTTATTGTTAAGTTTTCTTTAACTCAGCAATAGACGGTACACTAGATTTGCAACGTTAAAGAGGCCTGGTTTAATTTACCACCTCGCAATATGTCTTTTATCCTATACCTGGGCTTCTGCGTAAGAACTACTGTGATATGCGCTGACATCGTTCAATGTCCTGTTTATAAATATATTTTTTTCACGTTCGTGAAAAAAAGTGCAACATGTTTCATTAATTTTCGTTTATAAAGGATGCGTTTGTTTCATCGCGATAGAAGCGTGAAAAAAAGTGCCATAACGGTTCATTTTTTCACGCATTTGAGTGAAAAAAAGTATCATAACGTGTCATTTTTTAACGCAAAATATTTAAACACATAGGAGGCTGCCACTGGCATTTGTCAGAAATTAGAACGCATTGATGTGACGCATCGAGAAAGCCGTTATTGAAGTAGGTAGTTCTTGATTTTTATTACGAACGTGAAAAAAGTTTTGTATGCAATTCGTGAGTAAAATTACTTTTTTTTCACTCGGCGGATTTGCGCACTCGCCTACGGCTCGTGCGGCAAACTTTCCTTCTCGTGAAAAAAAGATACACTTTACTCACTTGTTGCATAAATAACTATAGGAATGTGTAACAGCACGACGACAAATGCTGTTTTGGAAAAATCAGTAATCTCATCAACTTTGCTATCCATGCAACCTAAGGTTTGTAGGTAACTGTTGCCATTGTTAAAGTCGCGTCGATGGTGCATGCACAACCGGTATGCAAGTTATCTGGGGAATGATTGACGACACACTGATTAAAATAGAACAAAAATGGGCGCACATGAACTACACACACATAATCTCCCAGAGTTTAATCTCTCATTCGAATCGCACACAGATAATGTTTGACAGTGCACATGAATTGCACACAATAAGGTTAAGCAAAGAAGAAAATATGACTACATCTAAATGACTGCCGACATGACGATCATTGTTGCCCAGCTTTGTTGAAACCGTGCTGATGTCATCTACAGTGTATATCTTTGCCTAGCTATCTCTCACCATATATCGTTACATGGCTTTGTTGGGAGTAAAATTTATACCCTTATTATAGCAGAAGTGCTCTATCGATTTAGCAGTAACTTCTATGGTAAATCTTAAAAAGAACCAAGGACTAAATGTGGAAGTTTATATGCAACGTACTTTTTAGAGCTCAAGATATACAGTGTGAGCACATTTTTATGTAACATTTTTTAACAAATCCAAGTTTTGTAAATATTTTCTGAAATTAGCATCAACACATAGTATTATTAACCTAAAAATATGGTAACAACATTTTGAACGAGTGTGCGAGTAGAACATGAAATGAAAGAATGCCTGTTCTGTATTTGTTGAGACACCCCGTATTCATAAATAACATCGTTGTGTGCGGTTAGTGAATGTCGTTGACAAACTATTTTCGAACAAAATACTATCAGACTTATGTATGTGATCTTTTTTTTTATTACTGAATAGCTAAAAACTTGCTGCTCGCATTTTTCATTTAGTTAACAATAATCTTCAGAATAATAAATCTATTCCATGTTTTTTCATCACTCTGCATAAAAACAGTTAGAACATTATTTATGAAACAAAAGAATGTTTGTAAGAATAATTTACTTTTCTGTATAATACAATTTGAAACCTTAGTTTTCTAGAGAAAGAAGGTTTTTTATAAAGTACGACACATCATTTTATTTCATTATATAATAATGCACTTGGGTGTTGTTATTTTGAAATTGTAGAGCTAGTGTTATCGCTTCCGTTTCTAAAGAAGACAAGATATGCAGATGTAATCAACAGTGGTCACTCAAGATGGTCAAGATAAAATTTTACTGCTCCGTTGAGACTGAAAACTGAATAATAAAATTGCACATCATTTCTATAGGGATGTACAAACCGGTTCGACAGGAAACTAAACGAACTTTCAGCAATAAACTGAGAAGTAGGTGTGCACTTTAACAAGTATAATAATAATTACAAAGACATTAATATGTCTGAAAATAAATTTACACTGTGAAGTTAAAGGTTTACAAAAAAGGGAAGTTTTAGATTTGGCATCCCTGCAAACAAAGGAAAGAAATTTAATATTCCGGCAGTTTATTAGAATTCAGTTTGTAACGTAATAGGAGGGGTAGTGGTCAGATATTTCGATATGGATATTGAAATGGTTATCGACACATTTTTACATTTTACTGTGGTATTGTCCAACTATTTTCAATAAAGTACCTAAAAGCGAATTGCAGTTTGTTTTTATGTGCTAATGCAATAGACACTTACTGGGGTAGTAACTGTATGTATATGTACATTTTTAGTATTTCCTCTATCGAGTACAAAGTAAGACGATTATGTATTATGTGACGACTATTCTTTAGTTCTTTTCAATTAAAAAAACGTTCTTAAAACTTAAAAAATGATTATCCAAAGGTAAATACTTGCTTATACATAGACTTGATAATTCATTAAATAAACTGGATATCGAATTAGGACATTTTGTGGAGAATCCTTTCCGTAAGAAAATGGATTATTATAGTTTCAATGCAAAACTGTGGAAGAAGCAAGCTACTTATTTAGATTTCTAATAATAGAAACGTTTACAGCTATCAAATAGTTTCAAGCTAATGCCTTTGTTGTCAAATGGGTTGAAAAGGACTTGCAACTCAAAAGACATTTTCTCGAAAATTCTGATTTAAGTTGATTATTGCTATGTATATGCTGTTCACGACCTTTTTTGCATAAGGGTTGGTCATGATATTATTTTCTATTTTTGCAAAACAAGAAACAGTGTGGTAGTCTCGAATCAAGTGCGTTTTAAAGATATTTTTTTAATTACCAGCCATGGCAATGTTGCCAGTTCTAGCCTAAATGTAAAATTAACCTAAGAGTAACTGTTAAGATTTTATATAGGATGAAAATGTCAAATCTCCATGGCAAACCCTTACGCAAAAAGATTGTGAACAGCATATATGTAATAATATAAGAATCCGGAAATATAGCAAGTCAAGGCTCTACTAAACATAGTATTCCATTGAAAAATTATCACAGACACTTCAAATACCAAAAATCGATTCTTGCAATGACAATCTTGAACTTAGCTCATACAGGGCGTATTTAAATTGCATATAGGGACGTTATTCTACAGCGAAAAATAAAAAAAAAAACTTGGATAATTTTTTCCGGAAACACTTCCCTATGGAGCTACGCCGCGTTAAAGTTTTGCTAGGAAAGGCAATTCTTTTTTACATAACTTTGCAATAGTTTGTAGTGCAGTAACTAAATTTGGTATGTATGTACTTATCAAGGTCTTTATTTGCACTTAATTTAACTTTTTTAGATATTGCAACATTGTAGTCTATACTTTAAAATTACATAACCTTAGATTCTTAAGTCAGCATCACACAATTATGAACAGTCTTACACTATCAAAGATGACCGTTTGCAGTAGTCAAAACAGAAGTCAAACAGTAGTCTACGACTTCTCTTCCCAAAATTTTTATGACTATAGTTTACCTTTTTCAATTAAGACAAAAAAAGCTATAACTTGTATAAACAAATCTAGCTTTGGTATCATACAAATGCAGTACAGTTTGGACAAAAAGGTAAAGTGAAATTGGTTTTGAACAGTATTTAGATAAGAGTTTGATGAGTTACAGCTTTGATTAAGGAAATAATTACGTAAATAATGCTGCGCAATCCAATTCAATTAGCTCTGATTCGAATTTGGCAAAAAATATTCAAATTCCGTACTGCATGGTTTTTACACGTTACCAAAAGCCAAGGACGACGATTTACAGTTGACTTCATTAAACTTGACTAAATCCACTCTACTTCTAAGGCTTTAGTAATTTGATAACTGAATAACTGCTTTTGAAAATATTTAGACGAAAGCAGAACAAACAGCAAGACAAAAGAGTATCTTAACACAATATGTAATTTACGTTTTTATGTTCATCAACGTGATTTTCTACTAAACCACCAATTTCCAAACCATGCCTCATGAGTCATGACTAAAGACCGGACTTTTAGGGAGGACGTAGCCCGATCTTAAGAAGGTTAATGGAAAGCGAAGTCCGACCTTGGGCTACCTCAGGTGGTCTGTGAGTAGCAATGCTTACCCGATCTTCGTATTTAGCTCTCTTAGAAGGTTGATGGAGGGCGCAGCCCAATCTGTTTTCAGACAGAGCGCTGTAGCGTGACGTCGCCTGACGAAAAGTGTTGAGAGGTAACGCAGTAGAGATCTAGCACTTCTCTCGCGTATTTTGATTTTTTATAATGGATTTCATATTCTTTTTGAAGCTTTAAGTGTCTATTTTAAATATCTGTTTTTGCTTATTTGCATTTAACGAAATACGTTATGGAATAATATTAGATTCTGTAATAAAACGAGAAATTATAATGTTTACTGTTCAGCCTTTATAATTCTTATATTTACAAACCATGGCTGTTCTGGATGTCCATCTAAATAGGTAATTTTAATGCTCTAGACAACTGGCTAGACTCACCGCTACTGCGGTCTTGTCCTCTAATGCAACTCTAGAGAATGTTCCATTTTCCAAACTTGAAAAATTATAACGTCAGAAAAAATACTCTCTTTTTGTCTTCATGGACTCACAAACTTATGGATGGTGCACCACCTGTACCACAACGCTACTACTTAAAATGGTTTATTCTAACTTTATAATTATAGAAGTCAGCCTGATCGATAAATTATCAGAAATAAGACCAGAAGTAGGTACCCAAAAAACTCAAAAAAATAAAAGCTCAATAAAAAAGTTTTAGAAGAAAAAAAGGTACCTCACGTCTATTAGAATTGTATTAAATATATCAGCATAATATTAAGGGTGTCAGGAAATAGCAAATGATACTTTCCTGTTCCTATTCATCTCTGTTGCGGTATTCCTCTATTCCACTAAGTAAAACCACAGAAAATCTTACCGAGAACAATCGATGTGGAGGATCGAATCTTCATCTCTTGAATGCGAACCTAGAGCGTTACTACTTAACAATGTCGTTCGGTACTTCGGCAGCTTAAGCTAGCTTTGCTAATTTTGGAAAAGCCATTCATCATCGACTTCGTTTAATTATGAAAACCTTTGAATCGGCGCTAAGTATTTCAATGACAATTAATTAGATTGTTAGATTTTTAGCACATTTGGCAAATAATCTGTTCAAATTTGAATTCGAATTGCTTACAATGTAGAAAGTTCTATGTAGATAAAGATTTCTTAATAAGCAATACATTTTCTATAATATCTCGGATTCTACATTTAAATTATAAAATTGTATTTTCTAACTAGTAAATATTGTTATCAGTAGTGTTATGATTTGTTATAGACACGTTCCGTGTTTTGCTTTTTAATTTTCCAAAAATTTGTTAGATACATATTTTAACATTTTTCGTAGCTAATCTAAAAATTGCCCATTCTTTAGTTTATACAAAAACAAGGAACAACAGTAAACCCTCCTAACTGTAAAATAAACAATTAAAGGGAACTTCCGATTATAGGGATAGATACAAACATACTAGAAATACAGGGGCAGGTAATCAGGTGAATTGGGATGTATAATGATATTCGCATGAGTGGATCGTTTTATTTACGTTCACTCCCTGCAAAACCGTAACTGCCTGCGAAAAACAACATTGCATTCACATGCGGTAGTTCCCATGTGTTCAGTAACTAAATTTAAAGTTTCCCCCCCATTTGCGAAAAAGCTGCAGAATTCTTTAGAACTACTTTTCTACTAAACTAAATCATTTTTTACTTTAATTATTTAGTGTTAATTATTAACGAATTAACACATCGCGTGAGTTTGTTGATTTTTAAATTATCTTCATTTTCTTGATTTCTTATTCATTCACTTACTACTTATTTAAGGAACACTATTTACACTCACGACTTGCGGTTTTTCTGTTAAAATATTCTGTAATAGAGATTATTATTGCGTTCATATACAGGATGTTTCACGACGTACTTACCATATCTTGAAATCATAATCTTTCCCCAAACAACTAAGATCTGCGAAGGTGATATCTTTCCTATAAAAATGATTTAGATTCAGCACTAATGAAATCTGTTTGATTATAAGAGATAGAGTATAGGTTCAAATTTCAAATTTGTGTATAACAAATGTCTTTTGTAAGTTTACCGCCAAAGACCGTTTTATCTTAGTTTAAAGGTTCTCTGCCAAAGAGACCAAAGTAGATAGAGGGATAAAACTTTGATAACGTAGAAAAGAGCCGACGTGGAAAAAATTCAATTGAAATACTTGTCAATCTAAAACAAAAGACGAGTACAAAATAGGCACAATTTGGAAAATTACAAAATCGACTCAGCCGATTCGTGTTTGTTTCCTGCCTCCTCACTCAATCCAAGACAAAGATAAAACATTTTATCTTGTATTTTGAAACTAAACGTCATGTACTGTATTGAAGAAAAAAGATTGACATCCTTTATTTTGAATGCTTAGCGTAATTATTTGTGATATTTATAAAAACATTTTGTAGTAGAGTGTTACTCAGAGCCGGACTGTAATGCGCGCATTAATGGACGCCCAAAGCCTAAAATTCTAACTAAGCAGGATTGCTGAAAGCACAAGCTGGCATACCGCTGAAAAAAAGCTGCTTAAGGTCTACTCAACGCAGATTGAAGGCTGAGTTTGTCAATGGTATCAAAGATAGTGGTAGGGAAAGTCTTTTAGTCTCAATTTAGTTAAACCTTCAATCAAGAAAGACAAATGCAATACGTGCGTAATATTGTAACAGTTGCAGCAGCAGAGTCATTCAGCGAATCATTTTTGTAGATCTTTGATGCGGATAAGCAAGTTGATGCTCAAACAGTATTTAAGTAATTTCTTAATATAATGTCTACTGTATGCCCGAGAGAGTTGGGTAGTTACAGATCTGGTATGGGAGGGGGGGGGGGGACCTATTTTATTAGAAAATATCCCTTAAACATTAAGTGAATAGACAAAAAGAAAGTAGCGGCAGAACTTTGCCTTGGTGCGACCATGCGACATTTAATTGTGATTAGTGATTGAACATGGCGTCCTTAAGAAAAACTACACACTGTCACTAATTCTGACAACCCGGAATGCATTTTACATTGTTGCAAGTAACTTTACAAGTTTAATTGTTATCAAATAACTATAACTAAATATTGTACAAGTGAAAAACTTATCCTATACAATTGTTATACTAAGCGAGATCCATATCTAAGTACTGAAGTCGTCAACTAACTAACTATGTAAACCGCATTGTATCATTCAATTTTTATATAGTTTGAGTTTGTCGTCACTTTTAGCAATAGTAGATTTGATATCGATTTCTAAAAACTGCAAAATAAAAAACTAAAAATCCATTTAAGCCCAGTCTTCCTATAAGAAAAATATAAAGGCCAAAACATTTCTATCATTTTTCTGTGTCGGCGGGTTGATAGACTTAAAGTAGACTAGTCAGCACGGTTGACCAACTCAAAGTATTTTATTTTTGACACCTTTAACACCCAAAATGAATTTATTTTTTATCTGGATCATTTTGTCTACTAGATCTTTAATTCTAGTTGGGCATTTTGATCACTGTTAAATTGAAAGATTTATTTGTGAAGGTAAATTTGATCGGGAGACGTACACTATAGTTCACAAGAAATCTTCTTTTATTATTTATTAAGGAGCCAAAGCTGTAAAAGTTAAGTTCATCAGTCTCAGCCAAGTCAAAAACCTTTGGCTTACTTCTGTTACGGCTACAACTGTGATCAAATTGTTATTTACAACTGATTGGTAATGAAGAACACTGTAGCACGTCACTATCTGTTAACTTCCACTATCCACTATCTAATACCACTGCTGAATACTTATGCTTGCAGAAATGGCATGCAATGAACTGGAAAATTTCAGATTCAGGATTTTCTTATAACCAAATTTTTATAATTCCTAAGGACAAGATATAAGTATAAGGAAAATACGCAAGCTTGTTCTTGATTTTGCTATCTTTGTTGAATTAATGACAGTTTCCATTTCCGGACAATATCTTGGTACCACAAGCTAATTCCTTTAGTGTTTTGTTTTGTGACTTTTGAAGTTTTTTTTGTAGACATCTCTTAATGCAGATCTCTGTTTATATTCATCCAATTGTACTGTCATGCTTACAAGATAATTCTTTTATTTTGTTTTCTTGTTTTATATAGTATTTTGTCACTTTGATAGCAGAAGCATTTCATGTCCAAACTTCTCAATTTATTTATTTAATATGTTATATATGTTTAAGGTTATGTACAAACATAGGATAACAAAATTGAAAATTTTGGATATGGAATAGTGTTGCTCTCGGGTAACGATTTCTCCGTTAATGTTTTTAATCTATTTTTGAGGCAGTTAGATGGGAATTTACTTTTTCAGATGAACAAATCTTGGATTGTACAAAGTACAGATTGCTATTTTCACGCAATACATAGATGTCAGAAGCAAACCTTTTCTGCATTTTTAAAGAGTAAGATTGAAAACTTCAGTACTTGCAATATAGTAGGTATACAGTTTTTCTAACCAACCACAACGCTCTAACTACTCTCTTGATTTTGCATCTTTAAGGTCGATTCATACTGTCGGTCCGGTCACGGTCCGATCACGGTACGGTTACAGTCAAGTCAAATATTGTAACATTCATTTTGTATTGAGCTAATCACATTAGGAGTCACGGTCCAGGCACGCTCCAGTCAAATGTTCGAAGGAACATTTTGAGCGAACCGAGACCGTACCATTTGGCTGTAGACCACTAGTGTGAACAGGTGGCGGTCAAATCAGGCGAGTTTTCATATTTTGCGTGCAGTTGATGTCGCACTGGATGAACAATTAATAGGCATGGAACTTATCCTTGGACATCCGAAAGTACGGAACAAATTTTGTTTCATGATCCACGAGGTCTTTGTACAAAGTGAAAAACTATCCTTCTGTTTTGCGATTGGTAAGCATTGGATGCACCCAAATGCCCCTATGCCTTTTCTTTCTGGGCGATTTCTTTTTCCCTTCTTCGTCGTTCAACATATAAACTTTTACGGCCAAATCTTTTTATTGAGAAATTCTTAAACACTGTATGTACAGAATGTTACTTGACCGATACTAGACTGATGGATGATCGCACAATGTGAATATTGACCAAAAAAAAGTAATTTCCATGGGCTTGATTACTTTTTATACCATTTTTATCTTCACTCTTTCTAGAAATCTTAAAGCAGTTTTTTTTTTGTCAAAACGGGGGTAAATAATACATTTTCTTTTCTTCCTTTCCGTAAAGCAATAATGGTCTTTATAGATTTCGTAGTCTCTTTAGGTGAGACTTTTAGCCTTCCAAAAATGTTAAATTAATAATTAGAGAAAAAGCGATAATGCCACGTTTGCTCGGTAAAGAAAAGAAAAGCAAAAGAAATAGTAAAGCAGTAATGTCACTAGTACTCTAGCAGGATCATTCGACTGCTTAATGGTAATGTGTTGGATAGATTCTTCCAGAGTGTATTTCGGATTCAGAATAGAAGTTTTCAGTTCAAGATACAAAGATAATGCCTCATTTCATGTGTCTTATCATTAAAAAGGTGATCACCAGGTGACGGTCATGAATATAGCTGTTCCAAAGTTTCAAGTTGAGTTGATTCTTGCAGAGGGTCTCTAGCTTGCTTAACCTCGGCGTCTCATCTTTCAGAGAGAGAACTGATAAGTTTGTACAAACACAAAAAATGACACTTTGACAAATATTATTCTGTTGCATCTTCACATTGATTAACGCTAGATGGTTGTATTATTTGCTTTTTGCTAATTTACATCTACCAATCTCAAACAAAATTTGAAAAACCTTTGTAGGAAATAACCATGATCAATTGTCCTTTACATCTCACCTACACTAGAGTTTTCTTAATTGAAGGCAATTAATTCCCTAGAGTTGAAGTTCTTCAAGTACGTGCCAAAAATCACATTTGACACATAGCGAGTAATTTTATTTTTGTATTCCAAAAAAAAAGGTTTATTTAGCATTTTAATTTATCTAAAGAGATCAGCCCAAACTGAGAATTCAAACTACGACACGTTTGGGTTTAGAGGAATATATGCAAATCTCTACCCATCCAAGCCGACTAATTTATTACAATAAAAAAGATTGTTGATGACTTCTAGCCTCACAAACTAAGTTAAGTTCATAACTACTTAGTTTCCATTGTAGACTCTGGTCAAAATATCTGCATGTTAATTTTATGCCAATATTGTTATTGTTAAGATGCTGTTAGAAAGCTACCTAGTTTATATTGCTTTACGTTATTATTATTATTATTGTAGCTTTTAAATTTTCAAATTAGATTAAAAAAATACGAATATACCCTTGACAATAGCTCAGAATAAATGGAAAGCGTAACCAATTACGATACAGACGTCCACCGGCCTAATCTAGAAGAGTAAATACGAAGACAAACAACCTGCAGAAGTTAAAAGGGGCCAGACGAAATAAATAACCGTAATAACCTACGAATGTTAATGTAAATGTTTCGTGGATTGTAACAAATTTCTCGGTCGGAAGAAAAACTTATCTTTCCTACATTTTAACCCTCATCTTCAAAATGCGACTTTATATTTAACATCAAATAGGTTACATAAGCTCTAACTAAATTTTTATACCGCTTGCTAAAAATAAAGGCTGGATTCAAAGCCGGTAATAAATAAAAAGACGGTTTTTCACGAGGCCAGAAGGCGTGCATTTTTATTGCCCGAAAACTGCCCGTTTAAATTAAATGTGAAGATACTGTAGCAAGTTAGTAGGAGGCTGTGAATACGGAACGAATATAATTCTTTTGAGATACCAGCTGGATTTAAGCACTTATGCAACTAAATAAATGTTTCTTATATAACTGATCCTCTACTATTATTTATTGTGGTATGGTTTTATCCTTTAGTATCTGTGATTTCTGACATTCGTTTCAAATTTTATTTCTGAAAGAACATTATTTTTCAGAAGGATAGCCACTGATTATTCTACTTTTAAAAGTTATATTGTATCAGTAATGTCATTTAAATTTACTTTTTATTCTACACTTTATGCTAGTAGACTCAAAAATGAACTGAAACCGATTCTTTTTGGTTATACTGCATAATAACACAGTGAGTTGATAATATTTAATTACGCAAATGCTCTGTGTAAATCTCAGCTATAAGATAAAGAAACCAGCACAACCCCTACTAATCAATATTGTAAAATCGCTGAAACGTTTTTAGTTTGCTGAAATATAACTACCTTTCGGAAGTGCCACACGCAATGCACAGTGGCATCTCGAAGTTATGGCGATATAACAATATTGCCATCTGCAGCCGTCGTCCTTACATAAATCAACAGCTTATTAAGTCAAGTGATTTTGGGTTAATGCTGCGGAATATCATCGTAGATGCTTACTGCGATATCTTACTCGGTTCTTTTGAAAATGTGTGTAAATAATTCTTTCAAGAGAAGAGAATTGCTTTAGAAGAATGTTCTTTATGTTTTTTTTTCTATTAATATTTAATAAATATTAATGAACAATATAACAAATTAAATTTTATTTTTATTACATATTAATTATTTATGTTCTTTCAAAGAGTTAAGCCACATGAAAGGGTTATTGCCAGATTATACTTTCTTAATGCCGTAGCTATAGTGTTCTTGGCTCTTTTTATGTTTAGTCTTAATTTGCACTTATAGAACTGTATTCAGAAAAGATTGTACGTATTATGTGAAGTAAAGTCTTTACAGGGCTGGTTGCTAAGAAAATAAATAACTAAGGTCTGATGACACTGACTGGGTAGATGAGGGGGCCCTTATTCATTCGTGGTTAGTAAGACTTTTATTTGTTGCAGAGAAAAAAAGAAACCAATTTAGAAGCAGCGTATATTAACTCTTTCAGGATTGCCTAATAACACATATTTTGTTTACCAGACGTGTGATGTTCACAGAGCGCTGAAAGTTGGAATTAATCTCTAATCCTGAAGGTATTTCTTTAAAATTATTTATTAACTTACATTTATAAATGACTTTAGTACAAAAAAAGTCTTTAAAAGTCCAAAAGCATAATATCGACGGAGGACTATATTACTTTGGGTCCGCCGATTACGTCACACAACGTGCTAACATCTCGGTATGGCGAATGAGCTGTCCTTATTAGAATATTTAATCTTGGTATACAATATTCATTCTTAGTTCCTGAAACATGTATAATACTACATAATTATCCTGGACCAAAATACGCTTTTCTCACATTCAAGAGCAACAAATCTCTGTTTGGGAAAGTCTGTTTTAATAAAAAAAATTCATCCACAGTTTGTTTCTAATTCTTGTTTCAGTCTAGAAAATCTAATTAGAAGAATTAATTCAAGTAAGTGGTGTGCAGACTCTATAAAATTGAAATCATCAATTCTAGTCATAGAAGCTTAATTTTCGTAGACTGAGTGTTGTCTTGGCGAGGCAAAGTTCCGTTTTGCGTAGTCAAAGTGATGGAGATTTGTTTATATCAGGCATAGAAAAATATTTTTTCTGGATCTGATAGATCTGAAGATACGTTTCGTTCAAAGTTCTACATTTAGGAAATCCAATAGGGTGATACCTCAGTAGTAGTATTAAATAATTATTAGTTATAGTTGCTATCTTAAGATCTTTTAGCTAAGCGGTTAGTGACAAATAATATCATTACTGAGAGTTGGGGACTTGCTAGTTTACTCTGTTACTCTCTCAGCAAAAGCAATTCTAAAATTAAATTAAAATTCAACTAACACAGCTCACCAACGCTCAATTAACCCGAACCAAGAGACTGAGAAATTCTACCGTGTGTGGAAGAAGCAGGTAAGATTAAGCGCTGCAATTGGTTGTGGTGCTGCTCTCCAGTAATATAAAATGTAGTCCAGGCTTAATTGCAATATCATCTTCTTCTCATCTTCTCGTCTTCTTTACTTGGGTTTGCTTTCTACTATCACAAGATTTGAAACCTGTTGGATCATAGGTGCTCCCCACTACATTTAGGCTTGTCAAGCATCCGTCTAAGGTTTAGGGTCTGTCCCCTACGTTTGAAGGCACAGGAAAAATGTATGCAGACGGCCTATTCAAACCTTCCATGTAACTCTGAAAAGAATTATTTTTCTTTAACCATCTGCACCCAGTCAATTCCATTATCTAAATTCCAACAGTCATCAATTTCCTCCAACAACCATCAAAACCATTAACAACCCTCACACGTTCCTCTGCAAATGTATTATTTCACATCTGTAACTTGCTGCTCACTATCTATCTCTACAATCTGCCGTATTTCCTCGCTCACTATTATCACCATTAACAACACCATTTTTCTATCCCTATGGATACTGTCATTAACATCTTCCACCGTCATTTAAAGCATCGGATCCACTAGTCTTATTATTAGACTACTCAGTTTTTCCTGCCATTTCAACAAGCAGCAAGCACCACGTATTATCTAACTAACAAGCATCTTTTCTGATTTCAAACAACTCCTGTCTTGGAAAAATTAACATGAATATCAGTAACATCATTACAACGAAATCTGAAGATCTTTCTGGTTTAGATGTGATACTTGAAAGGTTTTTGAATAGAATCCATATTGCCTCCCATATTTTATGCAGTACATTGTTGTGCGCTATGCCCAAAAAAATTTTCTTCCTTATTCAACGTCTGACTTTCGATGATAGGTAAAAAATTAACAAATCGTAATTAAGAATTCCAGTGGACCATTGACAACTCTGTGGTTCTAAATTTCTTGCCTGTAGGAGGTTCCTAGGGTATACAACGTCCTTTTTCCAACCGCTGCTGCTTGAAACTCCTCACCCTATAAAGATAATACAGAATATTTTCTGGATATCCATCTGATTACTTACAGAAACTATCGCATCAAAAACTAGATCAATTCTCTAATAAACATGTGTTGCAAATCGAGATACTAGGTGTAAGATCAGACACAAAATTTGTGTAGACGATATACCCGTCGGAAGCAGAAACTAAAAACTTTTATCTTTTAGAAATTTACATTTAATTTAGCAAAATTAGAATTAATTCATGCAAGCTGTTTTTGTAAGATGTTTTGTTTTCAAGTAAATTTGACTTAGTCAGTATCAATGTTTTATGTCGAAATGCCCTATTTAAAGAAGATATTTGATTTCTTCTATAAGGAAAACATTTTTACTCTTTAGTGATCGTCAGATAGAACTCTTTAAATTCAACATTTGTATATGCTATCCTCCCAGATCTAACACTTATCGTTTCATCGTTGAACTTTGGCAAACATATTGTTTTTCTTCTCGATACGTTCTATTACGTCGTCTTAAGCAACCTGGTCAATAAAATCTCACTACGAAATTTACTCATTTCTTAGAATTATACAATTTATTTACTTAACAGCTTTCCTTTGAATGATATCTTTATGATTAAGAAAATCCAAAACGATTCTGTAAACTCTAAACTTGGTGTGTGAAAGAGGGTCCGTCAGCTAATCCGGCTAAAACATTTCTGATACCTTTTGTCAAGAAAAGGTAAATGCAAGTGTCTAGAAGTAGTTCTGGATGGTAAACTAACGTTTGGACTTTATCAGGAAGAAAACAAAAAAATAGCAAGAACTCTTTAGACATCTAGGGGAACGTTTGATAGAAACTAGAGTCGGGTGATTTTCTGCATATACTATACACGATGATGGTTGCATTCGTTAGAAAGGTTGTGTCAGCTTAATCTGTGCTCAATATCATTGAAAGCATAGAAACGGGAGGTTAGTTGGAAGATGGAGTAACTACTTAGACGAACTTTACCATACTTTTCCGAATTTGATTTCTTGTTAAATATCTTCCTTTACAGCCTGTAATCTTAACTAAAACTGTTACGACCGCTTTCCTTTAGATTTCAAAGCTGATAATCACTAGATCAGCAGTTAACCTTTCCGATCCTTTAGTTTTGATAATATCTAACAATACTCTAGACTTCCAATTTTGCTAATAAAAATTTGTTTCTCTTTCTTTATTCCGACTTAAAACCACTAATGCACAAAATGGAGAAGCAGGAAGAAAAGTGGTTACTTAAGAGTGGTAGCCATCGTATAGTGGTCTAGGATAAAGGATTGCAGGAATAAATTAAGTAAACTTATTAGTCTGCTAAGACCTAGATATATCCCCCTTTTTCATCTATTTAATGGTTATGTTGATAGCACCAAGCAGAACATACAGGCTTGTGTTTGCAATTTAAAAACGAACTAGGGTGGATAATATTAAAATTAATACGAACACAGCTGAACATGCTAACGTAGTAGTAAACTAGGAAACTGACTTCCTGGTAAAGGTCGGGAAGAACAAGCCTTTCATAGGACCAAAACCAACGCGTGGAATTACAAAGCCGAATATTATAACATTGTTACTAAAAATATTTGAAGAAAATCTTGCGATAAAGTGACAGAAAACTTACTGAGAATGAGTAAGTCAGATATCAAGTTACTAATACACGTTGTAATAGGGTTGTATGCAGTTCAGTGCAGTATGCACAGTGTAAATGACACATACAGAGAATCAGGAAGAAATCTTTCGGGTCTGTTATCGAATCCACAGGATCATATGATTACAGTAATCGATGCCCAAAATAAAATAAAAAAATATGAATTCTTACTTCTATTTCTAGATTCGCTAATCTTAATTGTAATAAGTAAAGAAACTTAAAAAAACAACATACTTTACTAATACATAATAAAACTTTTGTTTTAAAGAAGACTAAAAATCTACTAGTCTGTTCATTGCTGAATCCTATTTATGAATAATTCTTGGAATAATATTAATACATACATTAATTAGTCAAGATTATAAAAAAGAAACAAATAAAAAAATAAAGCTTGTTTTAAAAATATAGCATATAATTTTAAATACTAAAAAATCAAATCCACATTATTATTATTAGCAGGGCGTACGCTGTGTAGATAAACAAAAACATAGTAGAGCAAAGAATTTCCTCAATAAAACATATGACGTACTAAATCTTCAATTTATATTTAAGTAAGTAATTTACTTCCAAATTGAGTTTTTTATTTATTCTGTATCTGCGGGTAAAGATGGTGTTATCCCAAGCTCAAGTTGTTATTCCGCGCGGGTGTGTGGTTCATGTCGAATGAAGCGGGAGCAGTAGATAGAACTGAGGGATATTAACTTCTGATAGCGTCTGTCTGATCTGAGATAACATCAAAGAGCTAGAATGACGCTCATCTGACGATGAGTTTTTATAGGCAAAGTTCGTTTATAGAGTTTATTACTACTACAAGTGCTTCTGAACATGGAAAGCGGGGAAGTATTTTGATAAATTGAATTTTACTGTTTGGGAGCGGTAACTTCTATTAGCATTCGGCGGCTTCTTGATTTGAAGGCACTACACAACACTGTCTTAGATGTTTCAAATGTGTTAACTTCTTACAAATTAGCAAGGATTTTTTATTTTCTTATTAATTATTAGGCTGAAAATGATTGATGTACATTTGAATTCCCTTTATAGAAGTTCTGAGGTGCTGGTGTTTTATAATATAATAATAATAAATAGTAAAAATAAAAGTTATTTATTAAAGATTATAACAGATTAACAATTGTCGAGGAACTATGTTAAATTTTATGCAAACTGGAATGATATCGAATGAACCTTAGCGAGTGACTGTGTCGTCCCTGTAAATAACTAATCTCTCTCATCTCTACCTGTGTTTTAACAAAGAACAAAATTCTCGAGTCTTCGAAGAAAATCATTTTCTAAAAACTGTTAACAGAAATTTTGTTCAAGGAAATATTATTGCTATAGGTCCGTTTAAGAAGAATTTAGACAAAAGCAAAATTCTTCTAGGAAAATTTATAATGTGTTATCTACACTAAGAATTAGACACTAAACAAAATTCTTAAACCTTTTACGAAAATTATTTATAATGTACAAAAGTGTTTAAGATATTTCTAAAGAAGTACGTTTGAAAGGAAATAATTGACAAACGGCAAAACCTTTTTTCTATGAAATTTTTAAGGTGCAAAACATTCGAGCATGTCCAGCGAATTAACAAGTACAAGTGGGACCCTTTTACCTCGAATATTTATTTCCGAAAAGTCAATGTTTTGTGTATTTCTAGTTTTTAGAAAGTGTCGCCACACCTTCATTAATATGAGTATTATTGAATGTTAGTTCAGTTTATAACCTAACATTTAATTTAGAAAGTTTAGGAAATTAAATTCTTGAATCGGTACATTATTCTCAGGCCGTGAAATTGATTCGTTAAAGCAAATACATTTTTATATTACTTGTTGAATATATTACAAGATAAACAAAAATAGTAACATCATCGATGGTTTCAAGCAGCTGCTGTATAAGAGTTAGCTAGCTAGATCCTAACGATTATGTCAACATTATTAATAATAATAATAATTATTATTACATTTACATAATACAAGTCTATCTGGCAGGCCTTTATGAGGGGAAGGGGTTGTTTCAGGAAGGTACGACTTCGGCTAAAAAAATGATAAAATCTCGTCTCTTTTTTGGGCAACAAACACAAGTTTTATATTAAGAAGAATGTTTTCTGCCAAAAATTATAATTTTGATTTGATATGAATTTCTGCAATTGTTCACATTTTCAGAGACGGTCGGGCGTCTCGGGCTGTCAGACGTATTTATTTATTAAGCCAGATTTTCTCAAGCTAGTTCACGCTCTTAGATTCTATGGGCTTATTAAATCAGGTTTTCTAATAAGTCGGGCTTATAAGACTGATTAGGTTTTTCAATCCAGTTGAACTTTTTAGTCCGACCACATTTTCTGAAACGGTTTACCGTCTCGGACCAGTTAGATTTTAAGCCGTCGAGTTTTCCGTATCGGAAACTTCCTAGGCTAGCTTATACTTTTTGGTTTTATAGATTTATTAGACAAATAATGTTTCAAGATCAGTCGGGCTTTTAAGGCTGATTAGGTTTTCAGTTCAGTTGGCCTTTTCAGTCCGACCACATTCTTTGAGACGGTTTAGTATCTCAGGCCAGTCAAATTTTCTAAGCAAGTTAAGTTTCTCATATCGCAAACTTTCCTCAGGTCAGTTGTCACTCTTTGATTATGTTTATGCATCAGCCGGTCATTTAAGGCTGATTAGGTTTTTCAATCTGGTTGGACTTTTTAGTTTGATCACTCTTCTCGAGCCAGTCAGATCTTTTAAAACCAGCCTAGTTTTCCATACCGGCCTTTTGCTTCATATCATTCAGGTTTTTTTATTGTTTGAGTTTTTTTCTTAATGACAGTTACTTCTTCTTTAAGAGATCGTTAATAAAATCCATAATACGGTATCTTATCTTTGGCTACAATAACTTTACAACATTAACTTGTAGAAATTTGAGGTTGGAATTCTGTTGGTAACAGACTTGCACGATGTTGATTTATATAGTTTTAGTCTTTTGTTGTTGAGTCAATTGAGTCTTTTAGGTGGTTTATGCTTTTTGGGCAAATTGGACTTTTTGCACTGATTGAAACTTTTGGACAAATTTGGCTCTCTAGACTGGTTTTTTCCGAATGCTTTCAATGATACCAACGACTTCTTCTAGTTCACATTCTATACTTACATTCAGAAAAAAAACATTATCAATCATCTGGCGATGAGACATGCTTCGCTCAGTTGGTGGGGTATAATTGTATTAGCCAGTTAAGATATTAAAGAGGTAATCAAAAATGATAATATCTGCAACTACAAGACTTTGAGTATTCACTTACGGGTGTCATTTGTTCAAGACCCATATAATAGAAGTTTAAAGGTGCGGCATGATTGGCTCCCAATTGATTAAGATTAAATAGGGGTAAGTCGCGAAGTATAACTATCAAGACCAATAATTAACATAAATCTGGTAAAACTATTATTTATTATAGCGAAACTCTACAGGTTATGTAGAGAAATTGTGTAAGCATTTATTTCATTCCCATTATATACGATTTAAAGTCAACTGAGAAAGAGCCAGGTCTATTGATCTTAGGACTGCTTATTCTTCTATATACTGCTTTTATCTTATCTATGATATACTGAATATTATAGGGTAACTTAGTACATGCCACTGCAGTTTTTTTAAAAGTTTAATAAACTCACCCAGTTAAATCATTCTAGTAGTTTAAGTGGATTGGTGACGAAGCGGATTTAATTTCCACGTGTGAGAGCTTTCGTGATTAGAAGACGAGGAAGTGCGACCACGATCACCAACGAAAAGTGGTTGCTGGGGTTGCCGCCAGTGCCTTAATGTTAACTAATTTTGTAGTAGTTATCGCTCAAGTTTCTTAAAATTTGTATATATTTCTTTTCAAACAAAACTTCATCATCATACTCCGGGGTGTATCATTGGCGCCCAACGTAGAACGTCCTAAGAAATCTAGTCTTAAATTAAAGGTTTTAATCACACACTACAATTCTTGACTGTGAGTAATAAAAGAAAATAAGAAATTCATTACTGATCCGGGATAGTGAAATGTGGAGTGACATCTTGAACATTTTGACCTAATGAGCATTATTCATTGAGAATAACCGTTAGCACTAATTAATAAAACGTTACAATAGAATATTAAAAATCGGCAATGTTTTTTAATTTCGGCAGCAGTCAATACCTGATATATTGGATAATGGGTACCATTGATTTGACAGCTGCCTACCTACTGATAGATTCTCATAGTGGGGAAATACAGAAATAGTAGACTTTTCAAGTTATAAAAATGCGCATTTGGAGATTTCGATGATGGCTGCTTCGCACGAGTCTCGAAATGGATCACTTTCTTTGAAGAATTCAGCATTTAAAACTTTTTAAACATTTAATGCAAATTTTAATTGAAAACTTAAAAATAATTTAAATTTAATTGAGAGATTGACGATAGAATGTGTCAACGTCTCAGCACTAAAAATCACTACAAGACGAGTAAAGGAAGCATTCAGAAGATGAGCTTGTCTAAGGAGAACATTTTGGTCGTTAAGAACAAATGAATGAAGGCATATAGATGGAGATGCGACAGAGACAGAAAACGAATATTGTTTAGCATTTCTTCACCATTACCAGGTATCTAAAAAAATATGTTTCATGTTTACGTTTAGTATTTGTTATTATCTGTATTAAAAATTTAATTTATATCTACTCAAATACTACTTCTGGCTCGAATCATAAATTATTTTTTAATTAAAATTTTAAATTGAAGTACCTATTCAGTCTCCTTAAACATTAGACACATCAGTATAAATGTTGGTCTGCGGCAATTTATTTAGTAAAAAAATATTTCTCAATAACAATCTTTTCTATTCAATAAATGACAAAAACAATGCAACTGAATCTTTTTTTAAATAAATCCTTAAACAGGCTAAAATCTGGATAAACGTAACAAAATGCAAATTGAGAACACGGTAGGTTTGTTGAGAGAGAATAGGATGGATTATTTTATAAAGCGTGGAGATTAATTCAGAATTTCGAGGATTCAGAATAAACTGAAATGAGAATACATCATCAATTGTTTTTACTTATAACTCATACATTGAAATTCTTTTCAATACCTATTAACGATATCACTTTAATGTCAAACTAGTTGTATCTGGTAGTACTTATGTAACAAGCAGTCATCAAGTTTTCTTTGATTTCTCCACAACAACTTGAAGTAAGTCTTAAAGAAAAATAATTTAAGATTGTTTTCGAACAGTTTTTGATTTTCACAATGCAAATCTTTAGCAGATTTCAGGTACGTATGTAATTGATTTTTTTAAGATTACCAAAAAGGCAACTGCTAACAGAAAAACGCTTTTAAAACACAAAAGTGCAAACTTATTAAAGATAATTAATTTATTTAAACTGCAACACACTGAAAAACCTACGAGTACATTGGAAATCTCTTATTATATCTTCTAACACCATCGGATTGTTGTTGGTTTTCATAAATCTGTTCAATGTGTTATTAGAGAGCAGCCAGATCTGGTAATTTTCTAGATAAGGCCACAAAAAGAAGTCACGGTGTCAAATTGAAAAAAAGACAAACGTTTTAGCAGTGTAGTGAACAGTTTTTCACTATTACTAACTAGTATTGCAAACTATAATACGCCAGGCCGTTCCAAGTGCGTGTACGCAGCACACAGGAGGGTAACTTGACAAAGAGTACACTAGGTCATCAACAACGCATGCTCTGAAAGTTTTAAAATTGAAATTCTGAAGTTGGTGTTGCAAATAAAATTACTTCAGTACCCCGACTTTTAATGTCAGAGATTTTTGAGATTACTCGCATCATTATATGTCTTAGAGAAAATTTTGAAAAGCATCCACGTAGACATCAGCAAGGCTACCTTCAAAGCAGCTGCCTTTCACTCTATCTTTGATGTCTATTAACGAATGATTTTTTGGAGCGTTTAACAGAGGACAACCTTCTAGCTCAGGCATACACAGACAACAGGTTAGTGTTAATCACTGGTCGTTTTCCCAAAGTCGTCTGCCACCGAATGCAAATTGTTTGGATGATCATAGAAAGATGATATAATAACAATAGCTTTTTCGTCAATCCATATAAGACTAAAATAATTTTCATTAAAGAAAAAAAAACCGAAGGTTTAAGAGAACACATATTGTTTGGTAGACCTCTACCGCTCGTGCAGGACGTCAAGTATTTAGAGGTGATCTTGGAAAGAAGATTAAGATGGAAGTCACATGTTGACAAGGTGGTAACCAAGTCGACAGCGATACTCTGGCAGCTGCGCCAGGTGTAGGTCGACTCTGGGAAAACAATCCTCAGATAGCCTATTGTATATATGTAGCAATTATTAGATCTAGGGTACTATATGTTACAGCGCACCACCATTGCTCAAAAGCTGGCCAAGCCTAGATATAACCGGTGCACTGAAGACGACCCCTACAGCTGAACTTGAGCTTCTATTGAAAGAGGCCAGACGATCCAACTCGGGCAATGCCCACCTCAGAATGCAGGACGTAAGGTCATGCCTTGGAAATTGATTTAACATTGGTCATGTCAGTATCAGAAAGAAGACAAGAAAATCTTTTATGCAGGAGTACGCAGACGCTTTGGAAAAGCTTGCCACAGCAAAGGAGGTTAGCCTCAACTGAGTTCTTGGACGCAGCTGGCTCCACGGTAACAAGAAGGTGGATGAACTTGCCCGATTCGGAGCCGAGGATACCTGCTTAGGACTAGAACATTTTCTAGGAATAACAAGGCAACAGATCTTGTTAGCCTTGAATGCATGGGGTTACGAGACTCAAAAGTTATAGCTAAGAAGCAGTGGCTATCGCCAGGTAAAAGAGCATATAATCGTTTTCAACTTGTCAAAGTTAAACTGGCTAATAGGCAAGAGCCGGAGAACTCTAAGTGCCAGTTGATAAAAGCTGAATTAAAAGTTAATTGAGAATTAAATCTAATTTGGTGTTGTTGCTAAGATAAGTCAAATGCTGGTCAATCAGATTCTTAGGATTGACATTTAATTAGAATTAAATTTTAATTCCAATTAAATATTTAATTCACCTTCTATAAACCGATCCTAAATTTTCTCATTAGGGTCCTCAAGAGTCACTATACCTTAAAAAGGCACCTGTCGCTAATAGATGTAGGGGAAGACTCAGTATGCCTTACATTGTAGGAATAGCGATGAAAAATCTTAGGGAAGTCTGTTGAATAAAGTTCATGATAACGAACGAAAAACTTAAAAAGAAAAGCAATTGAGTTAACAGAAATAAATTTCGCCACCATTTAAGCATCAGAAGAAGACTACGCGTCATTAATTCAGAGTAATATTAATGTGCTCAATAAATATGTTAAATAAAGTTTATACCAGGACCGGTGCAAGGACGTGCAAAACGTCACGGTAACTAGGCACTGCACCGCGCTTTGGTCAGTAAGGTTTATCGCACAGCAAAGATGTTATCAATAAGTTGGTTGACATTTCTAATCTGTGACAGATGGGAGACCTGGGCTTTGAATAAATAGACAGGTCTTGCGTTCAAGAGAGGAATCTGACCTATTAGCTCTGGGGAGTCTATCTTGTTGTTGACTAACTTTGCCAAAAATTCAGCGCTGCATTTTTCTCTCCTTTTTAGGAGCGAATCAAGACGGTTTCTTTAATAAGAGACAATAATTGATATTTCTATCCGGTCTTCTTAAACCAAAGGTATTTTAAGAACTTTCTTTGGATACGTTCGATAGGTAATTGTTCTGATAGTTAAAGAGGATACCAGATAACGCATTCGTATTCTAAATGGCTTTTCGCAAAGGCATAATATAAGGTAGAATCTCTAAAAGGCGTTGCTCTTCTGATAACAAACCCTAGCATTCGGGACGCAGAAGAGCAAACTTCCTGAAAAGATTTTTGATTCAAACCAAACTATAAGATTTTTTATTTGTGAAACAGACTAAAGCATTGTTTTCTTTATGTGGTAATTGAGAATAGTAGCATGTTCTCTATGTTGCATTTTTTTACATTTAAGCTAAGCTTGAAGTTCGAATCCAAGATGCAAGAGAATCAATATTTTTCTGAATCTTTGGCAGAGTTTTCAGTATGCAGTTGGAAATTTTAACATTACAAATAGAAGCAAGAACTTGGCATTTGAGACTTGACAAAAGATCGTTTAAGAAAAGAACAAACAACAGAGGGCCAAAGTTCGAGTCTTGCGGAACTTCAGATGTGGCAACGAATTCAAACTAACAAAAGCTGTTATACTGTACACAGTTATTGATTCTGCTTGTAAGGTATGACTGCATTAGGCTTAGAGAAAAACGAGGGAAGTCAAAATTGGAGATTAGTATGAAGTGGGATATATTTAGTATCAAACACTCGATTAAGATCGGTGTAAATAATAACAACTGTAAAATCATGATTGACGTTTTTGTAACTAAATTTAACGCCGGCGCCGTCGGTGATCTTAATATCGAAGGGGGGCTTCGTGGTCCAAGGAAATACAAGTTAAATAAAGACAAACACCAAATACAAAGAAAAACTATACAATTAAATTTACCTTTAAAGACATCAACTAATCATTACACAATTAAGAAAAACTTAGCTTTCTGAGCAGGAACAGCGTTTATAAGAGCAGTTCTCATAGTGAAATTGTTTTGCAGATTGTAGCTACCGAGATTTCTTGATTTTCATCATCGCCATAACCATCTTCATTAACTGACTCATGTTTTATTCCAAAAGAGAATTGCACAACAGACAATGCTCCTGAAAGTGGTTTCCATCTTAAGGTGAATTCCCAGCAACAGGCATGGGAATCTACGTTTTAGTATTCCAAATCATATTTTGACGATGTTTCTGATTGCCTTGGAGATGCTATACATCCCTTCAGCTGATGTTCTGGGACTCACAATCAGTAACGGTGTTAGGAGATATCTTGTGCATGCATACCCAGTCACCCAGAAGATATCTTTGGCTATACATACCTCTTTCTAACTCTACAGACAAAAGGCAATCATTGGAAATGGTGAGAGTCATGTGTAGATCCGAGTCAGCAGGCAAAAATATTCCTAAATAAACAAATTGGCTTTTTCTGTATCCTGAAATCCCAGTTTCGGGCTCATTAGGAGATTGAATTGATGTACGAGTGATAATCCCTATTAAGCTTTTTATTTGGAACTATTTTTCTGTGAACTACCGGAATTTCTTTCATGGAATGCATTTTTAAGACATATTTGAAAAGAACTTAATTATAACTTAATTATAATCAAAATTTAATTTGAATCATTTCAACTGACATTTAAGCACCGCATTACATATTAACTGTCGGTTAAACTATATAATTGTAATTAAAACCTAATTAGCTTTTATGCAACCCACCCTAGGAGTTAACATTTATGTTAGTAACATTGAGAGCAAGCTAAAAAGCCTTGATGTAATTAAAACAAATAAGTTACTTTGAAACTGGCAGGTTTATACCAGTTGCATACTTTGTTGAAATCAGCAGCGAGTGATAAGAAATAGTTTACTATTTTATATACAGGATGTTCCTTTTAAAAAACTGGAGGTCCAATAAAGTAGAGAATAATGAAATTTGGTAACTATGTTTGTTTTAATTACCTTTTATATCTTTCTTATTTCATCAAATAACCTAAATGTTAGCTTGGTTCACTTTATCTCTTGTACTTCGTGTATGTTGACGATATCAGTTCTGACAACAAACATAATCAACTGAAAATTTTATTTTATTAAAAATAGAATAGACGAGATTGAATGAGTTGAAGGAATCTGAAAAAATTGGAAGTGAGATTCTTAGGATTGATCCTACGTGAGGCCTAGATTTATTTACGAATCAGATTTTTGTTCACCCTTAAAAAGATAAATATTCAAGCATCTTAAATTTAATTATTCAACTGTTAAAAGTAATGTCTCAAGAAGCTCACACTGTGCTGGACGTATAGATTATTCAAACTATCTTTATAGCTATAACTGTAAAAAGACCTTCAGGAGTATTTTTGTAAGTGGTAATACTATTATGCCAAATGTGTTGGTTGTTTTAAGTGACATGTCATAACTTCAAACTAAGTACAACCAAAAAGGTGAGGTTCTCCTAATAACAAAAAATGGCAATGATTTCAAGTAAAACTACCGATTATTGATCTACCAAAAATAACAATCTTTATAAAATCTTTGATCTTTTCCTACATACGCACAGTTACTTTCAAATTAAATAGTGCAAGTCGTTATATCAAGGAAAAGATATGCATGGTACTAACGATTTATTTTTCATACCCGGAATTACTTATTTTAGTTAAAATAAGCTTGTTTTAAACGAAGTTTATCTAAAAATAACAACTTTATAAAGGAATACAAGATAAAAGATAACATAAAGGCAATTACAAAAACGTGATTCATGGAAAATGAAAATCATCTACGTAGTATAATCGAAACAAGAAGTTTTGATATGCCAGATATAAATATGCATGTTTTCTTTAATAATAATGTGAACATATCGTACTCTGATTATTAGGAAATTGAAAAATTTTAGAAATACGAATCGAATTTATTTCTTACAAAAAGATTCTGAAACAATCTTTCATGTTATCACTCGACCTTTTAAAATCTAAAATATTCATATGTTCTTACATTTACATAAAATCTGTTAAATCAAAAAATACAGTATAGAACTCTTGAAAATGTTTTAGTACCTCTGGAGAAAAAAGCGAGCCCCGCCTAAGCCGATATGCATTCATTAGAATAGTAAAACATTGCATTAAGGGCACTGAAATCGCCGATCTTGAAGGAAAAGTTGTGTTTTTCTTTAAAGTTTGCTCAGAGGCGCTTCAAACTTTTATGAAGCAAGTTTTCTTAGAATATTTTTGCAAGGTATGTATAAGAGTCATGATTTGCATTTTAGAAGAAATATAAGACACGTTAGAATTATTTTATATTAAATATTTTTATTCCACATTTTCTGTAATAAAAAAGTGGCATAAGTAGAAGTTAGTTTAACTTTTATTACTAACAAGAAGTAATTTTTTATCAATAGACAAAAAAGAGCTGAAAAACACTTTTTTTACATTTTAAGATAACTGTAAGAACTTTTAATAACTCTAAGAGCAACAGATAATTTCTTTTCAGTTTCTGAAACTTTATTACTAATCCGATCTTTATTATATTAATATTTCTCTTTTTACCTTCTAATTAATTGATTAATTGAAAAAATCTGGAAAGTGAATTAGGGAGATTAAAGAGTTTTTCACAATTCTAAGAAGTCTTGTTTCGGTTTCAATTCTATATGTTTTCCTGCTTAATTTATGATCGGAGGATAGTTAGTGAGCAGATTGTCCGTCAGTATTATTCAGAATCGTTGGCTTCAATAATTTTTCCATACTTCTAGTAAACCTTGATTTTTATTTCTTTTCTGTTTCTGTCAATCTTTAATAGTAGCCATTTTCTGTTTTAATTTCCTAATCTAACCATGCACAGGCCAACAACAACAACAAAAATCTACTTTTCTTAAGTTTCCTTTGCAGTTTATATGCGATATATGAGAATTACAGCTTAATTCAGATTAATTCTAGATTTGATTTCCCTAATTTTTAAAATTGCTAAACCAACGCATTCTAAGAATTTTTTATTTTATATCCCATCATCAGAATTTGTTTACTTAAAGTCAGCTGCTGTTATGCATCAGCATGATCATTCTCGACTACTCATGATGCATTGTTTGATTTGAATTATATATTTGTTTTTATTTCTTGCGGTTTTCTAGTGATGACAACATTAGTAATTTTTTTTAAATAGCACTACACATCTCATTTAGCAAACTGTCTAAGAGCATTGCATATTATAACTGTCTGACAAAAACTACTAAAGAATGCGTTCTTACATGCTCAAACAAGTCACCCCAGGTATATTTCAAGAAGATGACTAGAAAATACCATGTCAGTTGATAGAGAGATTGATTAGAGTTAGCAAACGTTTGATGAGGGCAATTACTCTTAACATATGACACATCAGGCGATTTTGATATAGTTCGATTCTTGGAGACCAACATCTGCTATTTTAGTTCATACTCTACCTACGGAGGTTGAAAAATCCATACTACTTACATCCATATTATAGTTTTGTGTATTATTCAATAAACAACAAATGGTTTCTGTTACCGGGTTCTATAAAAGATAGAACCTAAGCAAAAAAAGTTGACATAACAAGCAAAGCCGTACTTAGTCATACCGTCGATTGATTCTTAAATGAAATAATAGTAATAACTATCGGATTCACTGAAAGATCTGTAGGATCTCTTGAACAATTCTGTTTTTGAATACAATAGTCTTTTTTTGAATCTACATCTTCAGATTTATAGGTATTTGTCAGAAACGAATTAAGAAATGCTGTTCTACTTAAGTCCATATTGACGAACGTAACAGAATTAATTTTTTTATCATTAATGACTTCGCTGCTAGAAACGATCAAAATTCTAATCAAGATCATCAAACTTTGTGAATGATTTTATTTGAGAATGGTGTTTGATTGAAGATTTTAGTTAAAAATAAAAGAGGAAAATTAATTTGGCCTAACTCGGAAAATTATTCGTCTGTCCTGCAGTCATCCGAGAGTTATGTTAGAAGAATAACCTTGCATAGTGATTCGTTTGGGTCTCGTTCAGTTGTTTTATACTTTACTATCCATATCATAGCAAGCTAAGAAGGATGACATTTTATACCTACAAAACGAGTAAAACGTAAAAGATCAAACTGCGTATTGTTTTTGCAAAACACGTTTTATATTGTACATCCTGAATTTAAGTAAATGAAGCTATTTCTAATAGTACTCATTCACTTACAGTCAATCTACAGTCTCGAACTACAGCAGATCTGGCTTGCAGCCGATAAACAGGACTAGACTTGCAGTTGAATGAAACTGACACAAGATTGTGTGTTGTGAATTTGAGACTTTCAGCAAAATTAAAGTTTAGAAGTCGTATTTAGAATTTTTATATGATAACTAAAACGGCATGGTTCTAAAATGATTTTAAACCTTTAAATCCTTAATTGCTAAATATCGTAAATTACTAAATTTTTCCTCACTTTTTCACTGCTATTGTTCTGCACACATTTGAAAAGCTTCATGTGCAAGGATTTTTTTTGTGGCTTAATTGCTTCTTCATTTCGTTCTAAATCGTTTTAGATCTTTCTTAAAATCTGAAGTCGTTGAATGCAGCAAAATAGAAACAATGTAAAACTGGTTTTCTTCTTTCTATTATAGAGCGTACCATTTTGATTTCATATTTTATTCAGAATAATGTTAAATAACAAAATCAAATTTTTCTACAGTTTTCATTAATTGCTGAACTAATGTGAGTGGTGAACAGACAGTTGGACTGCAGTCAATTAAACTGACGGGTCACAACTGTCAGAATAATATGTGATCTGCTTCAGTCCCAATCTGAACTAACAGTCCCTAAACTGCAGGCGAATCGTAGGAAAGCTCAAACCAGGTAGACTTCTACTACAATATAATAATGCAAAATAAGTAGGACGTGCCAGAAAAGAATTTAGAGATACATTGTTCCACATGATATATCTTCGAGTTGATATGTAATATTCTTTTAATGTGTTTTTCTAAATTTTATTAATAGAGTATACTTGGCTTTGATGAATCATGTTTAGGCTTGCCGGACCTGTCTATCTAAATACGAATCTTTTTATAAATGCTGTAGTGTCGTTAGTACTTCATTTCGTTTGGTTCATACTTGTCTTACTCTTGCTTGTTTTTGCTTGTTCATTCTAATATTGTTCTTGGCCATTTTTGTTCTATCACCTTATCATATCTTCTTGTGTCAATTACATTTCTTTCAATTTCCATTTTTCTTTAAATATGGTCGATCGCTTCTTGAGTTTCGACTAATTCTTTGTCACCTTCGACTGTCATGAGTATCTATTTGTTTCTTTTTGTTATTTCCCATACTCCTGCAGTATATACTGTAATTATACTTTTTACAATTGTTTTGTATATATTTCATTCCAATTATATTATAAGTGTGACTTATTTTTTACTGATCTGTTCTTCTATATCTTGTTCTGTTAGATTCCTCAGTATTTTTCCGTATGACCTACCGATAGGGCATATCACCGCTATTTTTCTGTTTGCCATTCTTTAGTAATGTTTTCTCCATTTATATACAGTTTAGATAATTCTTGGAGCATTAGATATACTTTTTGTAAACTATATTTTAATAGTTCACTGTGTAGTATTAATTATTTCTTGAGATACTCTCTGTAAGTCTATATAAGTGACTGGTATTTAGTTCACATTTATGTCTAAGTTCTAAAAGGATGTATGGAAAAAAACTGTATTAGATAGGCAGACATATTAAATATTCGTAATCACTTTTGACCTTTTATTGTTGTTGCTCTCGTAAAGTTATGTTATGAATAATTAAGATCTTCATAGTTGGTGCGCAGATAAAAAAGAAATAATGAGGAAAATCATATTTATATTAAGGTTCGAGGGAATAACGAAGCAGCATTCAAGTTAAGGAACATCTTGGTTTACCCCACCTTTGCAGCCAAAGCAAGTTAAAAGGTGAAGCTCTGGGTCCAGGTCTAAAAAAACATTACATGCCGACAGATGAAATCTACCAACGGTTTTTGATTTTTACAATGTTTTTCTTAATATTAGTGGAAGTATTTCACATGAGAAAATAATCGAATGCGTAAGTTCAATTGTAACATTCTTCATTAACTTACACTTGTGCAGTTTTTTGCATAAATAATGTCGCAAATCGTTTCTTTAACGAAGCAATTAACTAAATATGCGAAATCTAATTTCATATTAATTATGCAAAGTCGTCTTATGGGCTCTTAGGGAACAAATTTTATGTAATTAATGTTAAATCAGATTTCGTGTATTTCATCAATTCATCATTAAGAGAATGTACTGCGACATTATTTATGCAAAAAGCTGTACATCTTGCAGTCGTCTGCAGCATTCTCATATACGATACTGTCATCAACAGAAGCAATGGTTTTAGACCATCTTGTGTCATAACTAAAAAGTTTCTTTAGGCGCAGTAAACTTTGAGAAGAAAATGGCCAAGAAACCAGGACTAACTACTGATTACAAAAAATATTAAATCAAAGCGACATTCTACGCTCCACAGGTTAAAGTCTTTTGCAGATAAAGCAGTATTGCATCCTATAAATCAACAGTCTGTTTTCCTATAATTTTAGGCGCCTCCTAATGTTTTTCAAAGTTTTACTGTTTTGTTTTTGATTTACATCTTGGCTTCTAGAAAGTTACCTTTCACTTTTACACTTTGGGCTTGGTTTGATTGAAAGCACGTCAGTGGAATCGTAGAGTAGTAAATCATAATTCTGTTTTCGAATGAGTTTAGTAGTTAACGTACTCACGCTTACTAGAACTACTAATACTTTGAATTCACAGCAAGATATCACAGACGTTTTGATGGTTCATGTTATATTTTACTCTTTCATTATGTATTGAGAATCATTCATTCACGATAAAATTTATTTCCACCATGGTTCACTGTTAAACAATATTTTTAACGAAAATCTTGTGAATAAAAATTGACTATCAAACTTAATCTATGTGAGATGTTGGATAAGTAAACAAGATATATTTTTCTTCAGAAATAAGATTAATGATATTATTTGCGCACTAATTCCTGAAATGTTATTATATTCTCCTCGACATCAAACATTTATTTTAATTTAAAATTCAAAACATTTGTTGGTAGTCAAATTCCTTCGCTGAGCAGTTCAGAATCAATGTACCTACCTTTACAATAATTACATATTTAACAATGTCATTCCAAATCTTATTAAAAGAGAGACAAGATTACTCTTACAAAAGGTAAATAACTAAAAACTTACTTTTTTGTTTTGTTTTACGAAACAAAGGAATTAGCTAGACAACGCTAGACTAGACTTGAGTTGCTAGGATTCTAGAATCTTTCAGTTACATTTTTATTAATATTTCATTTCGATGTTGCTATTTGGGTTAATTTAAAGGGGATGATAATATAGGTTGTTACTATTGATTAAGGTCAAGCTGTAGAGACTGAATGTAATATTAGGTTAGGGCATTCCGATTACTTCCTTAATTTGAATGTTTTTGCATATTGAAAGAGGAGAAAACAAGTTAAGATCTTTTATATAGAAGAACAAATGAAATTAAGGGAAAAATAAATCGAAACTGCATTTACGTATTTCAATTCCCTTTGTTAATTGTTAATTTATACTAAATAATAATAAAAAGATAATTAAATAATGTTACTTTAAAAAATGATATTGCAACTTCTTTAAATCGATAAGGTAAGAAATTTAAGATTTTTATCTTTATAATAAAAATAATATTGTAGTGCAGAAATTTCTTTTTTTTCAAAGAATCATTCTTCAGATTTTCTTTTATTGTCGTTATATTTCACTATTTAACGTGTGAGGAATAGTAAAAATGATAATTTCTTTCAATTTAGGAGAATGTGTAGAATAAAATTTCAATTCGACAAATTCGTCAATATCAGCGACGTAAACGAACATCTGGGAATGGATGGGACCGGAGCAATAAGGCGACGAGATAAGAAAGTCCGGAGTCAAGCTCCGCCCGGAGTTCTGAGATCCGGACTAGGTCAACCAATAGTTGGGCTCCAGGCTTTAAAAGGATTGGTCAATTGTAAAGTGACCAATGAAAAACAGCATTTTCTGTGACGTAAATGGTATATATTTTTTTGTTATAAATAATGTATGTTTTTAAAAAGGATAGCTCTCCTTCGGAGGAAGAAAGTGCTTACATAAAAATATATATCAATATGGTTTCTAGAACCTGAATTTTCTTTCCATGTATCAAGTGTTTAAGTTGACGTAGTTAGATGGTTTTTTTTGGAAAATGTAGCAAAGTAACTTCAATTTGAATATTAAAATAAACAGAAGTTGGTAATACTGTACATTGGAAAAAGCATGTTCTAGTTTTTCTGAATAAAGTTATTTTCTTAAAGAACAAAATTATAATTTCTTTTTAAACCTTATAACCCGATTATTATTATTGATAGCATCAACTTTTATTGGCTTCTCATACTTACCAACCTTATAGCTCAATCTGTAAAAAATGCTCGAGAAAGTATAAAAAAATATAAATATTTTAAGCACTTTACGGTTACTGAATGTAACTTTCTAATTTAGGTAAAAGATTTTTAAATTTATGCAAAAAAACAAACTGTATTGCATGATGCAAATAGTAATTAACGTTAATCCACATCTGTCACCGATTTATTCCACAAAAGGACAAAGTTCAGGAAACTCTTGCGGTTTACTACAAAATTCCAAAGAATTTTTAGTAGTACAGCTTGGCAAATTAATAAATGAAGATTTCAGTGCATTCAGATATTCTATTCTGTTTATCTTAATTAGTCAATAATGTAAAGGTTTGTTTATGTATTATCCCTTACGCTCAAAAACTGGAGTTAAAGATATTAAACAGCTGTATAATTTCCTTGGGGTTGCTTGCAGTTTAGGATAGCAATCAGAATATTTTGCTGGGCGGTTATAGTAGATACTTAATTTTATGGATTTATTTCGTTAGGGGTTGCTTTATGTATATGTTAGTGTTGCGAATATCGTGGAAAAAGATTTTTCTTTCTAGTAAACAGGCATTTAATTTTTCTGCAGATTTCAGAGTTTTGATTTTTAGTTTTTGTGGAAATTTCTTGCAATTTTGATGTTTAATTTCTTTTTTTAAAATTATTTTCTGGTATTTCACGTCGTTGAGCGCAAACGCAGCATTTATTGAGTATTTGGGTAATATTTCAATGTAGTAAACAATAAAGTAGTGTGCTGTTAATTAAAAACTGAAATCAAACATTTCCTTCAAAAAATATTTTCTCAATTGGTTAAATGTAGAATAGATCGAAGCAGAGGTCTAGTTGTCCACGTTACGAGTTATCCAGGATATCTCACTACAAAGACCTACTAGTTGTTCATCTAATACTCCGTTTATCCCAAGAAAGCACTTTACGGAAATATCTGCTTGTACTAGGCATCAGCAAACTCAATAATGGAAAAAGAAAGTAAAGAGAATATTATAAAAGCTCAAAGGTGAGATCAAAATGCTTCCCAAGTACATATGTTTATAGTCGCTATGATTCCTGTGGAGCTGTTTTCAAGATATAAATGATACTAAATATATCGTTTTGGTTACTCCCTTTGATCAAATTTTGTTTCAACTCTAAGGTTTGGTTTATCTCTCTATCAGGCGTCTGTTTGTTTTCATGTCGCCTGTACGTTGGATATAAACTAGGAATCCACTTCTCAACTTCAATGCTATTTTAAGTAATGTAGCAAATTATAAAGTTTTCAGTACAATTCACTTGAAAAGGGCATGCTGATATTAGTAAAACAAGACCACAAACACGACTGTGTTTATTCTTATCTCTTTACTTGTATATAGCAATTTAGTCAAAATATGTAGTACAAACACTTCTCAAAATTTTGAGTTGCCATAAAGACAAAGCCTAGCTTACACAATATATGTTGTTAAATATTATATAAGAATGTACTACATCTTACTAAAATTTAGCTTAAAATGTGTTACAAATGAATGAGTGTCGAATTTTCGTGTTATGCACTGAATCATTAAAACAAAAAACGCGAAAGATAAATTTGCTTTCCTTAATGATGTGACCATTTGTGGAACGACCACGACGCAAATCTGAAAATATTGATAGATACAGTAAAGAAATACAACATAGCTTTATTGAACACAGCCGTTAGGATGTTTGTTCATTATTCAAAGTAGATACCAAAATTTCCAGTAAAGACTAAAATCTTGCCGTTGACCCAAAACGCAATTTCTTTCTTTGAATCTTTAAGGAACGATATAACTAAATCGGCTCTAATCGCTATTGTATAATAATAAAAAGTGATGCTTCAGAACATGCCTGAATACTGTCACATTGGGAAAGTCCTGTAGTGTTTACTTGTGTTGTCTGTGAGAAACAGAAGAACATCATTCATTGTTATTTAATATTCAATAGCAAATGTAATGTCAGTGAAATCAAAAATAAAAAACAAAATACAAAGATGATATTTCCAATGATCTAAATTCAAATATGATATCTATAGGTCAGATAAGCCGTTCGCAGTTGCCCATGTCGGTCCCGGATTTGTGCCGATGTAACAAACAATCGACTCTTTGAGTAGCATCTGGCTCATTGTCACCTAAGAGTTACAAAACTATTTTACTGAATAATATCCAAAAAATAATTGCAACCTGTTCCATTTGCTCCACAATGAAACTGCACAGCACTCGTGGAAATGGCACACTTTAGAAAACAATAGAGCTGAACTTGAAGTCTTACAATTTTAATATTGTACGTAATTGGGGACAATGAAGAGACATGTAAAAATCTGAATGCGGATCACTATCACCTGACCAATGACATTGAATTATTTGAAATTAATCCAAATTACTCATTTGTAAGGCTGTCAACCAACCGATAAAGGAGAAAATGAAAATGAAGAGGACGATAACCATGAATGATGCGACGATAACAAACACAATCTACTGCGGAGTTGTCTTCAAAATAATCCCAGTTTCTAGTTATAATTCAGTAGAATTTTGTTTTTACCCCAAAAAATTGTATACCAGATAATTCCTTTTGGACCTTAAAAACCTTGAATTGTAGTAAAAGATATCAAAATGCCAATTTTTCGTGCTTTCCGCTTTTTCCGGAAAACGCACCAGTGGAATTTTTCCAGACTTTTGGGATCTTATACTACAATTCAAGCTCTTTAAGGTCCAAAAGGAATTATTTGGTATACAATTTTTTTGGAGTAAAGCCTCTCTTCAGAACTAACTTTACTGGGCTATCGGTGATATTGGTAACTCGGAATCGGAGCTGTCTTCATTGAATATACTAAGTATCTCAGTAGTTCCGCTGGGACGTTCTACATGAACTCATTATTGTATCGTAAGAACTATATAATCGGAAGAATGTTGTAATATGAATTTTGTCGTTTTGCATAAAGTCAAGTGACAGACTGTCTGTATGTAATTAACAGATGAGACACAAGAGGGCAGGAATAAAAATTCTAAAGTTTTAATTATGATTTTTTATTTACTGTCTGGACGTCGTTATTGTTCCGAATTTCTTCCCGTTTAGTATCTTATTTATCTGCATTTTAAAACTTGTAGTTTCATCAATATCAGCCTCAGCGATACTACAGATACAAAATAACGAAATAATACGGGATGTTAAAACATTTAGTTTTCATATTTCAAATTTATCCAGAGAGAACTAGGCAATGTTAAATAAAATATAGGAATAACTCCTATAACTTTGCCCGAAGCAATGTGTTTTTTGCTTTGTTGTTTGAAAATAAATACACAGGAAGTAATTTTTATTCATTTCATTCACAAAGAAAATCAAGATGTTTACAACATTCCAGCGTCTAACTACACTATAAGTCAAAGCATACTGAACTTTGCTTACTGTTAACTAATAACAGCAATTCAGTCTTTGATAGGCATGGTAAAGCACTATAATGTTGGAAGTTTCATATAAAAGTTTTGCCCAGCAGCTTTCTTCTAGTCTCTGTATAAGTTCATACAATGGGTATGGCCACGTGCTAATCCGGTAGTAAGAGAATTGTGAACTTTGGCTATACCATACTTGAATTATCACAAAGAATAATCTTGTTGAACCTATCCATTGGACTGTGCAGCAGCATCTATCAAATTCCTGTGCACTTCATACCTTGTACTAAGTACTATTGTTCACAGGCTCAAATCTCGGAATTATAGAAGCCATTGGGATTTTGAAGGCTTTTCTCCAGTATGTAAGGATAACAGGGAATAAATACATTTTCACAAGATTTTGCTACTACATAATAATAATTAATACAAACAGTGTTTATTATAATTTCTTAGTATAATAAAAAATGCATTAGAGATAATATTTTGTATCTACTTGATTCTTAGTAAAAAAGGGAGACATTTTTCTTCTGTTTGTAGTGCTTTATCAGACAACAATTATTTTACAATTTCTTTACTTAATGGAATCTGATACTTACCTTTTCTTTCTACCATTTGTTAAAATTTTTAAAATTGTCTTTTATTATTGAATATCAAAATACCTTCAGCTGTTCTGGGTTATTTGTTTAATATTAAGTTTTGCGATCCTTTCCATATTATTAATTATTGTAATTATTATCTAAACGTTCCTACGGAATTGTTAAACCACAAAGTACTTTTTTTTATTTACATTTTCTACACTTTTTATCATGTTATCAATATAAATAGAATAATAAGAACACTCAAATGAATATTTTAGGTATTTATAATACAAAGCTTAAATCTGAAAAGTGTTGGGTTAAATTCATTAATTTCCACTGAATTATGACATCGTTCCACACACAAACATAAATTTCAGATAGCAGCGTTAACAAGACGAAGACAAACAATTTCTACGATTTGTACAAATGATACTGCGGTCAAGTTGGAGTTGATGACATCCCCTGATACTTCGGACAACCATTTATCTCAATATTCTAGCTCTTGACAAATCTAGCGTTCCCTTCGCAATGACTTCTTTTGTTTGATCTGTAACAAATAAAATAGATGATCATAGTGTACATAGCGTGTAATGAACAAGATTTATTAAATGAATTATTTCGTGCAGAATACACTGCATTTTTCATTTCTAGTGTTATGTCAAAAAAGAAACTAACTAGAAATCCTTTTTCTAGAAAACCTTAGTTATTACTATAATGTTTATTGAACGCCATCTTTTGTTTTTAAATTTATTAAAGTTACATGAAATAATGTAACGGCTAATTCGCGAAGATTACTAATATCCAGTTAACCTGACACCAAAAATTGGTTAAAATTAATTAGTCATTCACACTGTATAATCTCTTATCTATCTTTTTATACAGTGTGTTTCGCATTTACATACCTTCACCAAATAATGTTTATCTATTTTCCGATAATAAATCTGAAAAAGTGAAAAGAAACCATAACATGCTTATTGAAGTCAAATTCCATTGCATATACAGTATGTCCACCTTTGTAAAATATTTATTTCTTTGTTTATTAATTTCAATGCGCCTACTCATTTATTAAGGTAGTATCTCCGGTACATTCCAAGCATTTAAAAGTGTCAACTTTGATCGCGAATATCTCCGCTATTAAACGGGCCAAAATTTTCAACTTAGGCCTATTTGTCACAGTAATTTTCAATTACTGTCATATAAAAAGTGACTGAGGTCAATAAAATCGCGGTTGAGCTTTTAAGTCAAAGATGGGGAGGTTTAAAGGCACATAACTAACTCCAAAGTAACCATGATCTCCTAAGATTATTACACCAGAAGAATTTATAAGTGCACTAGAGATCGTTATAAAAAACATAAAGTTTGCCAGACCAAGCCATACATACATAGTTAGTCATGAATCAATTTCCCAATTTGATTCTTAATTAGGAAACACTATGTATGTATATGTTCAAGTAGCAAGTTTCTTAAAATTAGGTTTTAAAACTTGCTGTAAATCCTAAACGAATCTTAACAGCATTTGCTACTTTCGAATATATATTACTCTAAACTCAAAATAGATTTTGATGTACAAAACATTTTTCAGATAACCAAACTAAGACAAACTGGTGGAAGGTTACGAAGAACATAGCATGTAAACGTTTTGTCGTAATACTCCAACTTATAGAAACAATTTTTTGTTTACTAGTCATTCTTGCCAGTGCACATAATGCTTGTTCATTGCCGAAACAGGCAATCTCTGTTCAGTTTAAACAAATTGTCTTGGTGCAGTCCTTTATTATTAACTTACTGATCAAAACATATTTCGTGCTTTAATTTGGGTACCTTTTGTAATGTAAAGGTAAACTTATATGAATGGGTACAAATAAATCCAATTTTTCCGTAATTTAAATCAAAATCAAACCTGCTCTTTGGAAATTCAGAAAAATAGGTGTAAAGTACTAGTCTGATTTCTGACTTGAAATAAAAAATGAGGAACATACACCATCTGGTCACTTGCAATCGCTACTATAATCTCCAATTAGTCTAAGCACAAATGGGATATCAGCAGCAAATGATTTATGATAGCCCAGACCGTGATAAATATAAATATCAACAGTTTGGCATACAGACATGCTCACCTGTCAAGATATGGCAGTATAGAAAGTGGAATCATCTAAATGTGTGTGTAGTAGAGTAGATGACAATGTCTCTAGTCAAGCATTATTTATCCTTGAAAATATTGATTAATGTTATTGATAGTTGTTTGGCACGTCAAAATCTTTTTGACAAAAAGGAAAGCCAATAAATTAATTCAGAATTGCAAATTAAGCCCATTACAAGCTAGAGTTGAAAATTAGAGTTTACGTTAAATCTTCCAAAAATTGAGGCAAGACTGGAAATTTAGTAACTGCTACTAGTATTTATTAAATAGAGAAAGGCAGAAAAAATAAAAGTGTGTTGTTTAGTTCGACTTCTCGATTTAGGTATGATTTTTTAAAGATTAGTCAAACTAAGAACTATGTTGTTGTTAGCTCTAGTCCATGTTCATTGTCCGACCAAACGGTAGATCAAGTAGTGTACATCCTTATTGCAAAACCACGTTAGAATCTGGGATGACGCGGTCGTAGCGTGTCCTTGTAAGTAAATAAATAAAAAAGACAAAAGTCTTTCATGAAACCTTAATCCCGGGCCCCCAATGTAGAAAGATACGTTATTAACGGGTCAATTAGGAAAAAGGCGCTTTTGTATATAAATACACAAATATGAAGTCTATAAATATGATTTAAGTTACGTGCTGAGGGTGTTTTAAATGCTCACGAACTTGAAGTTAATTTTGTAAGCTACTAATAAAAAGAAAAATATTTCATCAAATCGCTTTTTCAGAACCAACAAATTACGCCATGGAGCAGCAGGATATCAGGGCAAAGAGGATTTCTTCCAACGGTCAAACTTATTAAGAAAAATAGATCTTAAGGACAATTCTTCCAATAGAAAAACTGTTTTGCAACTATAGAACATTTAAAACATGCTCACTATTGTAATAACCTGATATCTGTGACTCAATAATAAGTTAGTTTAGGAAACGGATGTATCTATATTTTAAAAATGCCAGAGAATATCTTTTAGAATCGATAACTTGATAACTGATAAGGTCTCCTTAACATTCTTATGCCACATTAGAGTTAACTCTGTTACCATTTTGTGCAGAGTTTTCTACCAAATGTTTGGTTATCTCGCAGACTAGTATCCAGTAGTAATTATAATAACTAAGAAACAGGAAAAGCGCCTAGAAGAACAAAAGAGATGCTTCAGAATATTACCATGATTTGAAAAAATGTTTGTTTTATAATTCTTTGGATATTAATCTGGCCTCAATCTATTTTGTTGTTTCTGTTGAGTGGTCTAACGACGAAAATACTCAAAATCGATATCCGCCTAGTTCAAAATTTGAAAGCAGAGATCGGTTAAAAACTTAAATAGCTGTTAATCTCATCCAACTGATCAAGAACCAACATTCTTTGCTACGAAATAACGACATTGGTTCGCTCAAGAATTTGTTACTTAAGTCATGCACATAGCAAAAGACTGCTAGAGCTACACTTGACTAAGACCATAAAAATGTCAACTTGATTCAGGTTCTTTATCAGTGATATTGTAATAAAAAAATGGCAGAAAGATATATTTAGTGGTAGGAAGATGGACTTCACATGTTTTAGATTGTAATAGTTTAGAGGTGTGTCTCATGAGAAAATAAAAGCTGTTAGTGCACCATCATCAAGAATTATGGTGTTTACTGTCTATTATCTAATAAATCGCAGGGCAAGTTTAAAAAGCTGCCAGAAGTCTCTGTTTGGGATGTCATAGAGGTAAGTAATTATTTTGGTAAGTATGTACTTAGATAAAGGCTCTTTTTTCAATTTTTGAAAACAACCGATAGCTTCTGATAACTATTTCAAATTTCTTGTATTTTAGATAATTTGTTTTATGGGAGATGGAACATAGTAAGTTGAACTCATCTTGTAGGTTGTGATTTCAAATCCAAAGTCAAGTGTAGGTATGCTAAATGAATACTGTAGAGCGGTCTAGTCATCAGTGCTTTTAGGAACTTCATAGTAATGTTGACAAATCGTCTTTCAGATTCTTTATGTAAAAACTAATTCCGTCATCTTCTCCTTTGTGTCTTTTCTTATATTTTTTTATAAGTTCTTTTACGGCAGGACCAATTACTTTTATTGCCAAAACAAGTTTTTGATATTATGTCTATTCCTTTGTTTTAAATTCTTTTAATTAATTTTCTCTTTTCTTTGGGTTCTCTTCTTTCTTTTCTAACTTTGTATTCATCGACTTGTTTCTTATTCCTCTGTCTTATGGCAATCCGTTATAAGATTATTCTATTCCTGAGTTTTTTGAGGTTCTTCAAAAGTTCTCTTGACCGGCTGAAACCTTGATTTCTCTTTTCTTTAGTAATCTGCGATTCTTCATGTAATTAAAATATGTTGGTTTTGTCAAATCACTCCTTCTAGATAAAAATTCCTCAAGAAATTGAGGAAAGGGAACATTTTCATTTGCGCATAATTACGGAAACAAGGAAAATTCCATCAAATCGATCAGATTTCTGTGTGAGCATTGAAGATAATGAAATTGTTTCTGAGTTATATCTTGTTAATATTTTAATTAGGATAAAAGCAGACTTTTCTTTTAAAGTAAAGTACCTTGTTTTGAATAAGGAATTTTGTGAAACTTCTTTCAAAAGTGTTATGAAATTCTAAAATTTAGTATAATCTGATTTCTTTTTCGGTTAATTTAAACGTAAACATCACACAAAGAGTGGTCGTCGAAATATGTTTGGAGATCTATCATACTGCTAAAATGCAAGACGAAATGGTCGCATGTATCGCAGCTGAATTTCCGGAAAACCGGAACGGTGAAACGGAAGCATGTCCGATAACCGACTGGCATTCTTTCAGCCGCTTCCGGAGCTTGGGGCCACTTTACATTTCCTTCCGTGGCAGTTGGAACGCTCCAAATGAATGATGGCAAACCTCATATTGACCTGATTGTTAAAACGGATATATCGTGCAACACTCCAAGTTGTTACTAATATACAGTGTTCTGCATATCGCAAGGATTGATGTCTAAGGCCATTTGGGTAATTAACATGTCGCTAAAGTAAATAACAGGGACCTAAAACGCCGTGAAGCGATTATATTTTAGATAAATGCTATGTTTATCAGAGGTTTCGTAAAAAATGTCAATGCCAAGGTACCTGAACAACGATTTTTAAATATTTTAAATTGCTAAATAGGTAGGGTAAAGTCCTGAAAGTATAAAATGTGTGTTGAATTAAGATTCGCGCAGTATTATCTTATTTACCGCAAAATCTTTTATTTACTTTTTTATTTTTTCAAGCTGCAGAAATAGAGTGGTTTAAAAAGCAATAGATTATTGCTTCACAGATTTGATGACTGAAAATGGGATTTTACTAGGAATCATACAGTACATTTAACTCTATAAATCCTAAATTTTTTTTCTTTCCCTTTTCGCAGTTGTTATCTTTCTTCCTACTCTTCTCCTTTTGTTCTTTTTTTAGGGCCGTTTAAACTAATTTGCTCTACTTTTTTCTTCTTCCTGCTTCCATCTCGCATTCTTTTGTCTTAATATCATCTACCCAAATTATTTTTTTTCATTCTATTCTTCTTCTGTTTTTTTACTTTGTTTTCATTGCTTATTTTTCTGGAATTCTCCTCTACTTTTCTGCTTTATAGATTTTCCCAACTTTCTAAATTTGTTGGTTTTTTTTCTCTGCATATGATCTCGATTCAGTATATTTATTATTCATTGTTTTTCTTTAACTCTAATATCTTTGCCGCCCGATATGTACTGATCTTGAAAATTATAATAATTTTTTGTTCTTCCCTCTCATCTCTCTCTGAATCTTCTTGCCACCAAAATTTTTTAAAATCTTTTTTTCCCATGTTGTTATTTTACTTATTGTATCTGCAAGAGTTACTACTGATAGGTTTATTGCTCGCTGACTAATTTCTTATAACTTCTGATTCATTGCATGAGATCTGTCATCTCAGATTTTGCCATTTTAAGGACTGAACTCATATCTAAAAAGTTAGAAAATATTCTTATAGAATTTATTTAAAATGTAGCTTTTAAATTAGACAGTACTATCTATGAATTGACCGATAATACATCTCAATTCCAGAAACTTACATCTTTATGTCCTAGTTACTACTGTTTGATTTTCTATCCGGTGATTTAAAGATTAAGCAAATCTGCAACTCCTCTTCATCTAGGACACTTATAATTACTAATTGCCTAGACGAAGGTTTTGAATGGTAATAGACTGTCAAGACAACAAACTTCTCACAACTTTACCAATGTTTTCTAAAATAAACAGAAACTCTTGTTTGGATACCATCTTATTAATTATTTTCACGGTTTTCTGATAGTTTGTTTTTTAAGCCATATTTGTATGATATATTTTTGACATTCTGTGTTGTTCAATTCTATGTACGCGATTTTGCAGTTTTCCCTATATTTTCATAGCTTTTCTTCTGTGAACTTGATAGTGAACGTTACTTCCTGATTTCCTATCCTGTGTCTTTCATTCTTGCTTTTAGGTACCTTTCTATTGTTCTTAATCCGTCTAGTCTTTTTTTTCTTTATAACCCATGTTCACTACGGAACCAATGGCAGTTGGTATCGATCGTTAATACTTTGTACAGTCAGTTCTCGTCTTATTATTTAAATGTGGCAAAACTGTTGTTTATACACAATGCAAAAAAAGAGTATTTGTACAAAGGAGATTTTTTTCCAAAAAACCTAATTTCTAGGCAAAAGAAAACTTTTGTTGGAATGATTAAAGCAGCAAGATATCAAACATGATATGGTGAAAATACCATACTTACATTGTATGGTATGCCATGATTAAAGATACAGAAACTAATAACTGTGTAGAAAGTAATAAATTATCAGCTCCACCATAAAACCAGACCCACTGAATTAGTATAGAAGCAGATCTGTTGAACTACAGTTAAATAAGATGAAAGAAAGTCCCATGGAGTGGGCAAGCAATTGGCTAGATCGATCAGATAGCCAATCTAGCTGGGCGGGTCGATCTGCTCTATAACAATAATACACGCCAAAATTCTGGGAAGTTGCTTGCCAAGAAACTACCAATTAAACAATACATATATCATCCTTATGGCACTTTATTAGTTGCCAAGTGCCAATACTGCACTCTTATACTGGTCATCTTTATCGAGTCAACTTACCAAGGATATCGAACATCTAATATCGACTTTACTTATATATGCATGAAGACAAAAACATTTTTATAAGAATATCACCATGCTGCTACATTTCTTAACCTTGACTAACGTTCAAAAATCGTAAGTTGCATTGTAAGACTGTTTAGATCTGGCTAGGCAAGTTGACTATCGTGCTTTAGATAGAAAACGTGCCTACAGAATTCGTTCCATAGAACATTAACAAACATTATGAAAATCTATTTCTATAGTACAAAATATACAATTAATTAATTAAATTCAGTGATAAATAATCAAAACAATATTTATTATTTTATTATTTAATATTTAATTTAATTTATAAGTCCTCATTATAGTTTTAACATTCCCTAATTTTTAATACAAAAATTAGGCAAATTATCTAAATGATGGCATAACTTTGACGGAATATTTCATTGTAGTTTACAGAAAAACTAAAATTATTTTTAAATTATTTATTTTGTCGTTACGAAAGACCCAATAGTAGTAGGTACCAATAAACAGTTCATTAAAATACAATCAACTCATATTTAAAAATGCGGGACGTAAAGTATTAGTTTTTTATTAAAGAAATAATTTGCGTATGCACATACACTATTAAAACACGGGAACAGTACATGATCGAAACCAAATTGGTAGAAAATTGATAATCACTACGGTTGTGCAAACAATGGATGCAGTAGGGATAAACGGATGTGGTCTCTGGTGTATAAAGAGAGATGACTAGGGTGTTATTAAAATGTAAATGCGAACAAGTTCCTGTGACAGGCATAAAACTAGATTGTGTGCTGTTTATGAGGAATTTCAATAATTAGCCAGCCAATATATAACACCAATTAATGAATTTTTGAATTGACATTTCAATGCTATGATTTGACCATGTATGACAGAATTAACGTAATTAATTTTATTCAGTAACAGGATGCGAATTAGCAACGGAGTTATAGAAGAGATACAAAACATAGAAAGCAAGAAATTCTACACTTTACTCTTTATATATTCTTTTTTTACTCCAATGAGTAAAGTAGCTCTTTCACGCTAGCAAACTTCTCTAAACATAAGTACCTTAAAAAGGGTAGAAATAGTTCGCTAGTGCGGATGATTTTCAATGAAAAAGAATTGACCAAAATCAGAAGTGTGGAGTTACTTGAACAGACATTACAGAGAGACGGAATGTATGAATTTTATCGCGTGACACAGCATGAGCAACATATCACTACAAATAATTAAATTTCAAAGATAACTCAAATGTTTAATTTTATATTCTTCTTAATAAGTAAAATTAAAATTTCTTCATGACAAACTGGTAGAATGAATTATGTGTCAAATTGACAATGAATAACCTTTCGATTCTCTTCATGGTTATGCTTTTGAACAAATTGTGTTCATGACTTATGAAATCATTTGTCAGATACATGCTCCTGCAATTTGTGTTGCCTATAAGTATGCAACGTAATAAAATGAGCAGACTTACATGATTGGGATTCCCTCAAACATAAATCGAGCAAACGAATCAAACAAAAGTTACGTAGCCCCCGAAGACAACCGACTGACTGACATACACGCTATGTTTTAAAACGAACGATTTTACCCGAACATTCAGTTCTGGTAAGTAAAACAGTAAACACATTATATATATGTCTTGCATCCAAGGTAGCTCGGACTTTGCATGAACCGATCAACACGCTCATGATGTATTCCAATTTTACTACTCAGATTTAAAACTGCTGATTGTACCCGAACTGGATAAACACATTATACGCACGTCATTCGTTCTAATTTTACCCGCTCTTTACTCTTGTTGTCGGTGTAATGCGAAAAACTCGATCAGAAACTCTTTAGTAATTGTCTTCCTTCTATTTTAGTAAATGCACAGATCTAACAAACTGAGCAGTAACTGAATACAAACCTTCAAATGGAATATAGCGTCGCAAATACACACATAGTGGCACGCTTGGACTTCTTTGTATGAACCGGTCAACCTGATTGCGCCAATACATGTTTGATTTTGAATACAGGTTTATCCGAGCGGTGTGATGTCACATCGTAAAAATCAAATTGATTCCGATTCTGCTCGTGCTGTGCATATTCATTCAGTTCTATCCGTAGATCATTAAATGGTATGGGTAAAACTCTTCCTTAAAGGCGGTCAAACAGAAGAGTGCGGAAGGTTGACTTAGTACTTAGAAGGTAGCTTGAAGGTGGCGAATTAAACTCAGTGATGAAGATGATCTAAGAGGAGCGCTAGCCTACGTTATCATCCGTTCTCACATTACATGACACTGATCAACTCGCAGTATTTGCGTAGGCAAACATACCTCTGGTGTAATAGAAAAGGAGTGACAAGCAAGATGCATGAAACTTGAAATAGATGCCTTAACTCATGTTGGAGAAGTCTGGCCCTGACCCAGATACTGTTTGGAACGTCGACGTCAAGAAGCCATAGTCGTTGTCGATGAGTAATAAAAGACATCTATTTAGCGTAACGCACCAGTGACAGAGCTTTGCTCGCGAAATGCTGAGTTAGGATGACTTGGACTGTGTTGAAAACTTGATGGACAAACTTGGTATTTGGTTTTTCAGAACTATTCATATTGATATGTATCAAACAGCCGCGCTCGTGGTAATAGAATGTAGCGTTGGACGGTCTAAATAAAATGCGCTGGCGGGTGCGGTAGGACTTTGGTGTCTTGCATGGTGCCTTACTCTTTGACCATTTTGGAAAGCGCTGGCAGCTATAGACTGGCTTCTTTGTTGTAGCGTTGTTAACCGTCGGCAGTGGTTTAGGCTGCCTGGGCTCCTCAAACTCAAAAAACCTTCCAAGCTGAGATGAATGAGATTGCTCTAGTCGGTGTAGCAAGTTGCTCATAGTGATGGATAGGTAAATGGTGAAAGCACCTTACCAACATGTCTTCTACACAAACCAAACATTGATATCATTTAGAAACACTTATCAAATTGATAACTGAAAAAACCAAGATACCTTGAGCTCTGCTATTGTAATCAGAGTAATATTGAAAAGCAGACGGTAGAATTTGATTACGATATCCACAATTCGTTCTGTTTAAACGTGTTATAAAGCTAATGGCAAAAAATCACTGCCAGTTCTATATTGATATTCAATTTGATGACAGCCGTGATCCGTGCTCTAGTATGACCAATTCCTGAAGTTCGTTGCGGATTGCTATGGGGCCAATCTTCTACTTTCATTAGTCGTGAAATAACTTCCGTTTGACGGATCACTACCAGAATAGATTATGACCTCAGTTCCTTGAAATTTCTCAAAATGAGATACTTTGAGATATAAAAGCGCACCTGAGTCTTATGTCTCATAAGATAACACAAACAAGCCGATCAGATATTTAGACACTAGGACACATTTTTTGATATACGCTTTTTCGGGTTCGAAACTCGCAGGCTCCATTCTTCTTAATTACTTTCTAAATAAATAAAATGATTTAGTATCAGTTTTTGAGAATCTAATTGCTTTATTTTCATAAGATGTAGTGTAGGGAATTATGTAATGTCTTTAATTCTTATCGAATAGAGTAAGTTAATGGTAAGTAGATGCAGTCAATTGTACGTATTTATTTCAATAGCAAAAGGTAGATTGCCGCCACAATTTAACTAAATATCCCGGAATATCTGTATTTTCATTAAATATAGGGTAAATCGAAAGTAGATTCACCCATTGTCTTGGCTCGAAGTCGGAATCGAGCAACTTAAATTATTCTGTAAGAAACTACCAGTGATCAAAACTAAATCCAATCTGCCATGAAAGACGGAAACTGTATCGTAGCATTTCTATTTATCTGTCAGTTATCTACATCGTCTAATGTTTATTTATTTTATTTACTTGTCAAAAAACATTGTTTAGAATTTGGGCTACTCAGATTGGATTTGCTTTTGATCACTGGTTGTTTCTTACAGAATAATTTAAGTGTTCTATGAGTAATAAATTAATTATTTAAACTAAAAACAGGTCCGTTTACGTTAATGGGATTTTATTTTCTATTTCTTTTTTTTATTTAAAATATCTAGCAAACGTGCAGTTCTAGCTCTCCATTTGAGTTTTCTTGAGTTCCATTAAAATTTAATGCGATCTTTCACTTAAAACGTTTTTTTCTTCTTAATGTAACGTAATAAAACCTATGAGTACGTTCCACCTTATGAAAAAGTTTTTAGATTACGTACTAGCTGGGACGGTCGGTCTTTTCAGTATTGCGTTTTTGCATCAGTAATGAAGTTGAATTAAGTACACTTTTACAAAGCATCCCCGTCTAAAATTAAAATAAATTGCGAACGCAAGAAAGGAAGAAGGTAAGATAAAGAAGCGCCCAAGTTCATTAAGTTTGTTTTGACAGTCACCGCAATTCTTCGCTGATTGCAAAAAAGCAAAATCAACTAAGTTTATTCTCTTGATTGAAGCGACTTTTAATTGTATTAGGGAAATTGTGTATTTTTTATATTTCCATCTTTAATTTGCGGATATTCTCTTAAATCCAAGAAAGGTTTTGCGAGTCAGAAGTTTCGCTACTGTTTTAAGTAAACTTTACGTCTCCTCACCGGTTTATTGTTTGCTGAGAAATTTTAAACTTTGTTATTTAAAAATGTTGATTGATTTAATTATTATTTTCTTTTATAGTACTTGATGAAATTGCTTTAAACTTATCTGCTTAAATAAGAAAAATTGCAATAATTATTATTAATTTTGTTTTTGGATTTTGTTATTAATGCTTGTAAGCTTGATCTTTGTTCTTTAAAGGCAGTTATTGCAATTTTAACAACGTGCTAATATAATAACAGTAAGCAAAAATAAAACAAATAGCAAACGTACTTGGATGAACCAGATCATTTTGCGGGACTATTATTTACTAAGTGAAAGGGAGAAATTTGGCAAAACTAAATAGTTCTTTTTATAGCAATCCACTTCTTTGTTAACCAGAGCACACGTGTAGTATAAATGCATTTACATAACTTATGCGTATACCATTACATAATTCTATGCAGACTATGAGTATTTCTCTACCTTCACATACTTCTTATTATAAAATACGTAACCAGAATTATTTTATAAGATGAAGTTATTTCATGATGGTAAGTACAAAGGAACGTCTTTGAATCTCTTTATCATCTTACATATGGTATCCCTAAAATAAGTGAAAATATAAAATTACACAGCAAACCCCTACATCAAAATTAATTGTAGTTTCTTGTATAAGCTTTCCTAAAATGCACCTTTAAAAAAAATAGGTCATAGTCCATTTAGGAAAAGGCAGCAAACTTGAGTAAATTATAAAAAAGAGAGATTTAATACAAACAAGAAGGAACAGAAGATCAAATAAAAGATTTCACGTCGCCAAGCCTAAAAAACTGGCAAGTGGTTCAGGCTATTCGTTTATGTTAAAATATTTTGAAAATCTTTACTGAGTTATTAGATTAAAATACAATGATTTTTCAAAATACCAAAAGATTTTTTTTCTTCTTTTCGGAAAATTTCCTCTGTTCAACATTCTGTTAACAACCTAAAGATTTTTAAGGTAGATCTTTGTCCAAAAAGACCGATTCTTTGGTTACCTTATCGGTTTCTAACACTTAATTGCCACTGAGTTTGATTTTCCAGCTGATATCTTTGGGTCGTATTTTTCTACAGATATTATGAAAATGGAGTAATACTTCCTTGCAAATTATCTTCGACATTTGACATTAAAACAACATCATGAGCATAACATAATAGTATTCTGATTCCATGAATAAATTTCATTTGATGTGCTCAATACGTTTTCATAGTTTTAATTATCTTTGCCATAATCAGTCTAGCCTCAAAAATAATAAAATGACGAGAAAAATCTAAGGAATAGTAAAAAAAAACAAAACAAATGCTCAAAACCAAAGAGTAGAGGAAAATCCACAAGAGAGCAATGCGGAAACAAAAATGCCTATTCTGAGATCTGAATTCGATAAAGCCCTACAAGACCTGAAAAATAATAAAGCACCAGGTGTAGACAAAATACCTAGTAAAATAATCAAAAGTTTGGACGAAGACACATTAGACAAAATCGTTCGGATCATGCAGGACATCTATAAGACAGAGCGAGTTCCAACTAGTTTTACAGAAACGATAATAGTAACAATCCCGAAGACCATTGCCAGTAAATGCGAAGACTCTAGAACAATAGGCATCAGGCACCTCAAAACTTTTAACAAAAATTATGTATCGCAGAATAGAGCAAAAAATAGAAGAAAACTTGACAAAGGACCAATTCGGCACTATGAGAAGCAACCTTGGCACTAAGGTTATTAATAGAAAAAATGATTGGGAAAGGAAGAGTTCATAATTCATTGACGCCGAAAAAGCTTTTGATAAAGTTGGCTGGGTAAAAATGTTTTGAAGAAAGTAGGGATCCATGAAAAAGAGGTTGCTGATATATAGTTTGTATAAGAACCAAGTAAGGAGTCAGACAGGGGTGTGGACTCTCATCAATACTCTTCAACATTATATATACAACAGGCAACTGAAAAATTCAGACAAACATTGAAAGGCGGAGTTACAATACAGGGAGAAAAATAGACACAATCAGATGTGCGGATGACATCGCGTTACTTGCGAAATCAGAAGAGAAACTGATAGAAGCGTTATTCGAAATGGACCAAACACTTCAAGAAAAATATAATATGAAAATCAACAAAAAGATGACAAAAGCGAACACGGAATGAACGATATTATTATTAAAAACGAGGTAATTGAATCAGTTAATGAATACACGTACCTGGGTAGTTTAATCACGAAAGGTGAAAGATTCATAAGAAAAAATAAACCGCAAAGCTGAAAGAGCATTCTATGACAAAAAGCTGCTGTTAACATCAAGGAATATATCTGTTCAATCAAAAAAAACAATTTATTTAAACATACATATGGAACATAGCATTATATGGATGTGAAACATAGAAGATCGGTTAACCCGAGAAAAAGAAAATAGAAGCCTTAGAATTACGGTGTTGTAATACGAGCATTGAGAATTAGTTGAACAGAAAGAAAAACAAATGAAGAGGTGTTCAGTTAAATGAATGAAAAAGGAAAATATGGAAACATATAATAAAACGAAAAGACCAACTGATAGGACATATCCTCAGAAGAGAAGGGATGTTAAAGACAATAATAGAAAGGAAAGTAAATGGAAAAGACACTGTAGGAAGATCCCGGCTAAGGTGCATTGACCAAATAATTAAAAACTCAGAAAGCAGAAAATACAAAGAAATGAAAAGAAAAGCTTCAGATAAGAAGGAGATGGAAAGCTGCGACAAACCAGTCCGTGGACTGAAGACTTGAAGAAAGGAAGTGAAGCAAAAAGATCAGATCAGTTTATTGAGCCCGAGTTTTGAGCTGGATGTTTAAGCCGAAGGCAAAGCATTTTAGGTTGCTGAAGTTTTCGGTTTGACGTTTAGTAAAGATAGGATGAAGTAACATGCTGAGCTAAGTTCTTCTTTTTGATGTTAATAAAAAAAACCGAAATGCATTGTTAACGTTTGTTCGACCAACTTATCATTGATTACTTTCTTGTAGGTGTTTCACTCCTGCAGCCAAAACGATTAAAGTTGATCTGGTATTTAGTAGGATAATACTTTATCAATTGAAAATACTCCAAACAAAAAGAATTAAAAACATTTAAAAATTAAAAAAAATAGCCAAAATATTTTTTGTTGCGTAAAATAATATTTAGTTGACACGTTAATAAGTTAACACTGTAATTTGCGTATCTGTATTAATGTCTTTGCCTTTTTTCTGCATCTACTGAGTTGCCAGATTCCACTCTTTTTGCAAACAACGTTTAGTCTTCAAATAGATAACACCAAGAGATCATCTTCTTCTATTTATTTTCCCGTCTCTTCTTTTGTTTGCTCAGTATTCCAGAAATAGTTTCCTTTTTGAGCTTAGTAAAAAACAGTGCAAAAGAAAAATATTTTCTAACACACTTTAAAAAACACTTTTGCAATTTTCTTAATGTTAAATTTCTTGAAATCCTTATATTACTTTGCATATCTATAATTATAGATTTCCTGTATTTGGTTTTCCAAATTTTGAAGGCCTGAGAGCTAATTTTTGGACGTTATGTTGGTTTGGTTTTCTGGTCCAAGTTTTATCCTAAAATGTCTTATCTATGTTTGGATGCCTGACATCTGAATGTACTACTAGTGTTTTTCAGTAATTTTCTGCAGTTTTATTTTGAGCTGTTTCAAGTGATCAGAAAAATTTAAATTTTGGTACCTTTTAAACAGCACATTTTTCTGACTTGCTTTGGTAAATGATTAAATCTTAACCAGTAGATTTCCATGGCCAGAGTTTATTGCCAGATAGAAATTTTTAAGTTTGAGCGGTGTTAAACTTCAATTTCAGGGCAACTCTGCTCTCAATATTATAAAAAACTTCTTCACAAGTAAATTTAGCAGCTAAGAATTCTATTTGAGGAAGATGTGCTTAAAAGCAAAGAATTCTAAATACTTAATGTACTGGAAATGTTACCAATTCGCCATGGAGCTTTTTATGAAAGCCTTGAGCATATTCCCAAGTTGTCTTACTAGATTTAGTACGAGAAAAAAGCAAATGAGCAATTTTATTGGACTTTCAACTTTGAAGTTATCTTTAGCGTGTCTAAACTTTTTTACCTACGCGACTTCCTACTTTTACGATCTACTGTCTACCGATTTTAAAATTATGAGCTTAAGAGCCGGGTATCTCTGACTCAACTCTCACTCCATTTTTTCCCGTATCGTATCAAAATTTATTTCCTCAGCTACTATCTTAAAACTTTATTCATTTACTTTTAGTAACTTACAATTAGTATGTAATATAAAAAAAATAGATTTCAAAAGATTGTGTTGCTTTCTTTGCCAAAGAGATCTTTATACTTGTGTTGTAAGAAACTTGACTTTACCGTTTGTAGTCTCAATTACGAAAAATCTTCTTAGAACTATGTAAGTAGTCCTTAATCTGTCTGCCAGTCTTAACAACAAACCGACGGACACGGTTCTAAGAAAAATAAATTCTTTTAGATTTTATTTTTCGATCTCAAAATTATCAGCGATCCGTCTTTAAAGATAAAAGCTTTTGAATAGCGCATTTTAAATTCGTTTGGTTTCAGAAGCAATCTCATTGAGAGTCTGATTAGAAAATTATTAAGAATTTATTAATCCAGTTACAATGCTGGTGGAAGAACTTGCATGAGATTTTTTTTTAGAGAATTATATGCATCTAGTTACTATTTACTCTGGTATAATATAGTTTCCAATCTGTAGATATTATACTCGCTGATGCCAATGGTATTTCCGAAAACCCAGTAGGTTATTGTAGTTAGAAGTGAAGTATAAATCTGCAACCACTTGTAAAACCAATTGACTGTATTAAGCATAGCCTGGAAATACGAACAAATAATACTATGATAGACTGAAGAAAATGTTAATGACAGTAAGGCAAAGTTAGCTCGTAGCCCTTTGCTTGTTAGATGTTCAGGTACATTCAGAAAAAGGATACACGAGGCAGAAATTGAGTAGTAGTTGAAGTGGTGAAGGAAAATGTTCATTAGGAGTTATTACTAAGAGCTGATATGGACTGTTTGCTAGACACTTGGTCCACCCACGGCAAGATCCTAGCCAGAAATTAATGAAAAATTAAAAACTGTCCAAGTCCACAATCATGAGCAGTACAGAAACTCTCTAAGTTATATTGAAAAGAAAAGACTAACAGAGAAGGCAAAAAATTTTTTTTCCGGTTTTTAGATTTGTTTGAAAGACCCCATGCAGAATGAGAAGCCGACTGCCCATGAGTTACAGCTGTGTTAGTTCTTCGGATAAGCAGAAAACACTCACAAAGAGATGTCATGTTTACTTTTGAATGAATAAAGTAAAGACCTAAAATATTTAAACTGAAATATGCTACGTCATTGTAAAAATCAATAATTTTATCATTTTCTAAATCTGTCTTCATTAGCAAAAGAGTTACTCGTTTGCATTTTTATTTTGTAGGATAAGCAGACTTGGAGTAAGATGTGTACCTGTTCCATCACACATCTGCGCCTGTTAGTTATGCCCATGTCATGCATCTCATTGTTAACATCACGCGACCAAATTCAAATTGTACGTGATCCTTTTCGGGGCCCTATTTTCTATGATTTTCTAGGGTTCAGTTTTAGTACCGAAAAATAGAAATTAACATTGCTGCAATGTATGTAGATGTAATGCCAAAAGAAATAATTTCTAAAAGAATCTTTGCAAAAATTGGAAACCTTTTTTAATTATTTAATTAATTAAATATGAAAAAAAGCATAGTCGAAAGTATTTTGTTTATGTAACCATGCAATGCTGACAATTTTAACTTTATTTTCATTTTATAATTCTTTAATATTCATTCCGTTTATTGTATTTATTTCAAAACAATGCCATTAAAAAAAACTTCTTACTAAAAAACACTCTTTCTTGACGAATTTTCTTTTAAAGGAACCTCAATCTTTTTAGTGCCAAATTAGTAAGTCGTTCGCATTTACATAAAAATCAAACAGTGAACAATTTACTGACAAAGTATTCGTTAAGAGTACTTTAAATCGATCCGCACTTACATTAGACAGAAGTATACGCCATTAGTGGACGGACGACGTAGTAGGCGAGGACGATCCCTGATCCTCAAAGCTGAGGAGCTCTGGAAAAACAGCCGGTGTACTCGAATGGACTCATGCATATTCAACAACTAAATATTTGCAGGCGCTTCTTATAATGATGATCATCCTCTGATTCGGGGGGAATGAGAATGCGATTGGGAAGGGGTCGCATCTAAAACTTTTTGAGATTTTAAGTCAGTTGAAGGCAGATGCATAAAGGTTTTATTGATATAAAATATTGTTATTTTTCAACAAAATTACTAGAGTGAATAAGTTTCGGGACGTACTTAAAAAATAGTAATAAACTAAAAAGACCGACTCCGCAGATCATTCATCTTTTGTTGGCCGAATATCCGCTATATCGGCGACCGGAAACCATACAATGTGACCGGAGTAGCCCCGGAAGTCCTCAGATTCATGATATTCAGGATAGGTGCTCGTTTATCTTACCCATGTGTGAGGTTTCCTGAATCGTCCATAAATCTAAAATATAGTTATTTTGTAATCTAACTTTTGTGGGTGTATCCCATATGAGAATTAATTAAAATATTTATTGCCTGCCATCAAATAAATAAATTTTGTAAATGGAGGCAATAACCATAAATAAAATAAATTTAGAAGGAAGTGTTGAAACTGAAATAAAGCTTAGTTTATTTTAATTTATGTAAAGAATTATTTAGGCAAATTACTACAAGTCTGTACCATAACTACAAAGTTTTATTAAAAAGAAACACTTAAAAAGTTATCAAATCATAATTAAACTGTAAGCAAGACAAATCTTTAATTTTAGATCTAATTTAATTGTCTATTTCCTAATTTGAAACAAAAAACTAAATGAACAAACTGTGCTATCCCTAATTAAAGTCAATGGCACACATACAACATAAGTGGAAAATGGGAATTTAGAGATAATCAATGTGAGTTATGTATTAATCAAACCGAAACGATCTAATTATTCAGAATTGTGTATGTAACTGCTGCTAGCTGAAGACCTTTTACGTAATACCAAGTACAACAAATACTAATTAATATAAGACACGTCAAGTACGGCTTAAACCTTGCAGGTACAAGTCAGAAAAATATTCAATTAAATAGAAAGTATTAATCATTAGAGTGAGAAGATCACAAAAACACTCAAATTGACTACAATAAAACGTTGAAAAGATCTAGGAAAAAAATCACGAAGAAAAGCAGAAGATTCTCGAGTGTAACAATATCTTTCAGAATTCTTCAGCATTGAATTAACTCTCTTAAAACAAATAAGGTTAAATATAGGATTGATCTAAAAGCGAAACCATAAAGAAACTCTTCGGAATTCACATTCTAGAAACTCAATTAAAATCTGACCAAAGAGATTTGTAACTAGCAAAGGCAACAAATAGAATTGGAGCCTGAAAGAAGTCAAGACTTCTAAAACTAAAAGGTCGATTGCAAGAAAAGTGATAGATCAAGAAGAAAAATTATGAGCTGTTAATTCTACTGAGCTTTAGTGTAACAAATTCTATGTGCAGCCCAATTCCGTGACTTGTTACTAAGAGTTAAGAAATAATCAGACTAGTCTTCATACTAAAACCTAAGAATATTAGACAGACAAAACAAAGGTTCTGAGACCAATTAATTTTATGGTTTTTATATTCTTGAAAAATCTTGGCAAGTAAACCGTTAGTTTAAGACTAAGCGCAGAATTATCGATATTTTCTATTACAAAATCCTGAGCTACGCAAACAACCTAATTGCTACCACCTAGCTAAATACAATTAGCACAGCCAGATTCGAGAAAGACTATTCTTACGATAGTCAGATGTACTTCTTCTTTTTTTTCTTTTTTTTCCTATTCCCTTATACCTCAAGGTATCGGGTCCTTAGTCCATGACAGATTTTATTTCCTATTAAGCGCTAGTTGTCTTGCCTGAATCATGCTCTTTCCTAGATCTTCTATTAACCTTTGGACTGTTCCTTGCCTTGGTCTACCTCTTCCTCTTGCCTATACAATCCTTTTGGGTAATCTTTTCTCAGCTATCCGTGTCACATGCCAGAACCATTTTAGTTGTTTTGTTTCTATAGTAGAGACTAATGGTTCCACTCTTAGTTCTGCTCTTGTCGTTATGTTTCGTACCCTATCTCTGCGCGTTCTTCTTACTACTCGCCTCAAGTATTTTATTTCCGCTGCTGTAACTCTACTTCGATATCTGTCTTGCAAGGACTAGCTTTCGGAGCCGTATATTAGAGTAGGTACATACATATATAGACTTATAAATATGTAATTTTGTTTCCCTACTTTCACTCAAATGTACACGTGGAAAAATATGGAAATGAAAATAGCTAAAGACAGTATGCAAAATATGTTGAGGCTAAGTGAGGTGTAAATACTAATCTAGTTTAGGAATAATAAAAGCAATGATCAAGCCATCAAGCTACAATTAGATGGGTATTCCTTTTTGCCTTGTGATGTGGGTGGAAGCTCGACTGAAACCTCACAGGCTGCAAGACAGGCTGGGTAATATACCAATCAGATCCAGTCATATAGAGATAAAAAGGTATACAAATGAATCATGTTTGGATTAAGAAGAAAGTACCCCACACACAAATACATCTTCAACTCATCCTTATAGCTACTTTACAATCTACATAGTCTTAACAATGCTAAAAATGAGAACAGAGAAACTCCAAACTACCATGTCCTGAAAACAAATTTGGTATAGCGGCTAGTTTAATAAGACCGATAGAGAAGACGGATCAAACTTACAGAGATAAAAGGCAAGGAATAATCAAAACTTATCATTGGTAATAAAATGCTTCTGTCTTCCAATCCAGTCCAGGCATTCCCAATGGCAAACTCATTGTTTACAACTTAGATTGCTGTAGAAGAACAGCTGGCAGACCGTTTGCGCATTTAATTACTTTGCATAGAGATAGACAACAGATAAATGGAATTTCAGCAGTAATTCTACAATCCTATTCACTTTTTAATAAATAAACTCAGAGTTGTTTCATGACAGAGTGATATTAATAAATTAATTGTTAAATTGTGAATCAATCCTTTCCAAAAACTAAAAATTTTGTTCATTTTTATGCTGCCAATAAGCATGTAAAGCGATAAAATGGACAGACTTAAAAGTGCCACACTTTAGCTCAAAACCACTTCTGGGAGTACCAAAACAGTACAGTTTGGAGCAAATTAAAGTATAACATAAACATTACTGGATCAGCATTATCGAGCAACCAACACTGCAAAATTAAAAACATTAGTAGTCCGCAATCATAAAAGCTAAATCAGTTCAAAATAATATCAATTATAGTTTGGTCGGTAAGTCTGTAGTCTCCATAAAAAAAAAACTTCTCTTGTGGTGTTGATTGACAATCTTATGTGTTTGGAGGTTTCAGGCTTAATTAAACTCTGTTTGTTTATACATTGCATACTTAGAAATGAAAACACTGAGATTATTCCGATACTAACTCTGAATAAAGCGCACTTATCCAAGAGCAATCAGTTAAAGGCCTAAGATATAACCTAATAAGGTTGCCATACTAATTGCAGTTTTAGTAATCTTCAGGTCTGTCCCCATGAAATTGTTTAGTTGCAACTCAAATCCGTTCAAGAAGTCCAAATTAAGTTACCTACCATATTTGTACGTGTTTCTATTTTTAAATTTCAAAAAGTGTCCCGTCTTCTATGGTTCAAGACTTCGCCTTAAGCAAAAGTTTATTTTGTACAGACTTATTTTGTTTAAAAGTCTCTCTACAGATACATTTCCTGTTAGGCATCTTTACTGTTATAGTTAGCCAGTGGCCTCAATTAAAATAAAAGCAACTTAATTAATAATTTGGACTTCTTGAACAGATTTGTGTCGAAAACAAGCATACCTTTGTCACTGCAATGTAGGCTAATTCTATGTGTTTTAAAATAAATCACAGTCACAGAGCTAATTTACTATTTTCTGCCAACCTAGCATAAAACGACCAATAAACTGTTGTTTGAACATAAGAATTCCATTAAATTGTCTTGGATAATCAACTCAATAGGGACAGACTTGAAGGTTACTAAAAATACAATTAGTATGGCAACCTTTCTGGTTACTGGTTATACCTTAGGTCTTCCAATAGAAATATGTCTACAGTAGTTTTAGAAACAATGTACTTGAGAAATAAAAACAAACAACCACCAACGCACCTCAGTTGCTCAAAAAAAAATAAATAATTGCAAAAGTGATCAGATTGGGCAAGACAAAGAAAACTTAAGCCATGATTTTTATTGACTGTTAGGCAGAAAATCCATCTAGAAGACTTATCATTTATCTAATTGCCTAATTGATCTTAAAACGTAATTATGAGCATGTTTTCCTCAAAATAAAGTAAAGCACAAAACAAATAATCACAAAGTCTGTGGAGTAGCAAAATTAATCAGAAATAGTATTTATAATTGTCTAAGCATCAACCACAAATTTAATTAGAACTAAATACCACTGTATAAGATGAGATTATTTCAATGTAATACAACATAACAGAAGAGGTAAAGTAAACCATAACAAATGGTTAACAACAATTGTTAAAATTCTCTAAGCAGAGCTTTCAACACCAGCAAGATTTACAAAACTAAAACAGAAAGTAGGTAATAAAATCATGAGTTCTCAGACACTTCATTCAGATAGGAATACAAAATAAAATTGATAACAAAAAGGTTTGTTAAAGACCAAAAGTTATGGAAAAATCAAATTAAAGATTTCCGTTATAAATTGCATAATAATAACTAAAATTTAGAGGATTGAAATTAAAGTAAATATATGCTGTTATGCAACCCATTCTACATGTAATATTAAGGATATAAGTCTTCTTTTAGATTTTACCTGTCGATTTAAAATTTAAGATCAGGGCTGTTTTGTTATTGCTATTTATCTCATAACAATCTTTTCGTAACCCAACATTGCATTAAAAAATTACTTTTCTAAACTAAAAGTAAATATTTGCTTTACAGCAATAAAGCAATGTTACTTTTTGAGGAATATTCAAATAGCTCAATCAAAGCTGTGGCTAGACTACCAGAACTTTCGGCATTACAAACCAAAGAGAACCTCAGTGTTAATTCCACGACTCCCGGCGGTGCGGTAATTCAGGCGTTGTAAAAACCAAAGGGTTCGCTCAAAGACATGCAGATGTGCGGGGACGTTACCCCGCAAATAAAGCTCCCGAAATATTTTAACGCACGAAATTTTATGTGTGCTCGAAAGTTAGAAAGCGAATACATTTTGGTCCTGCATAATAAAGCGGTTGAGAGCTTCAAAACTTTAGGTAAATCTATTCAAGCAATTTCATTATTTTATGATGCATTGACTACTCAGCATTTAGCTTTTTTCTTCTTTTCCCAACTTACAATGTAGGCACTCATTCGCTTGTTTTAGCATTATATTGTTTGACAAAATAATGTGGCCGAGTTCGTTCTCGGTTTTTTCCTGAAACAATTTTTAATTATTTAATTTAAGGGAGTCAAACAAACAAAATTTTCATTTTAGCTAAAGGTTTTTAAAATTCATGTAAGATGTAATTTCCACACACTTGTTACAAGAAATATTTCATTCTCTAACATGATACTTCCCGATTGTATTCAACAAAATATTCATTGTGACGTCTTCAATAAAATTTTGGTGGTCTACCTTCATATTATTTATCATAATTGATGATAGTCTTTCACGTGGGCACTGACAATTGTGATTCAATTAAGTATAACCTGCGTTGCCTTCAGTTATTATTTTAAATCAAAGCTGCATTAGTTTCATTTGCTTTAATCAGCTAACTTAAGATTACAATGTGGTTTTGCATGAGAAGCTAATCTTAAAAACATTAACAGATACTGGGAACTTGAAGCTTCAGCAGTAACAAGTCAGCTTTAGATAAGCAATCTCGAGAACAGAGTAGAGCTAAGCATCAACTCAAGTCAGTATAATCGAAGTTCAATTGTGCAGAATTTTGGCAAAAGAAAAAGCTAAACAACACATCAAGATATCAATGGTAACACTGCTCCAAACTGAGCCAGAAGGTTGCTGACCGAGAACTATTTTAAAAGGTTAGAGTAACTTAAAAAACAAATAAATCTCAAACGTAAATTGATATTTGTTTCCTCTTTAGTACTAAACAACTTTTATCAAGCTTGATAATAATCCATATCTGTAGAATCTAAGTGCCATTTATTGCGATAGATGAAACATAGGATACCAAGAACACTAAGTACTCTAGATGCGTCTGGGATGAAATTTCGATTACTAACAGATTATTAGGTTGACCCATAAAAGACCTTATCTTACGTAATGGATTATTTATTGAATCCTTAAGTTTTTCTAATCCTGTCCACATTTTCATTTGTATTTAATCTTTGTTTTCCTAAATCTCTTCCCCAACAATCTCTGTACATCTCTGTTTAGGGTGTTAGGATGTTTTCGGCGTTCTGCACGTTCCATACAAAAACAATTTTCGGCATTCATTTTTTCTTTATCTTTATGAGATGATCCATCTATTTTAGTGCTTATTAACGCTTGCAAATATTCATTGTAATTTACACCAATGATAAACAAATCTATACAAAACATTAATTACAAACTTCCTAATGTATGAAAACCCACTTCGTTCAATTCCTTTTCTATTTTCCTGAAGTGTGACCAGTCAGTGTATGCTTCTTGTAATATTTCCCCAGTTGAAGATGTCAGTAAAGCGTCAGAGAACACCAAGGTATTGTGCAAGCCAAAACTCTAACACTATCAAGAAGCACACTTAACCGATTACACATTGATTGAACGGAGATGCAGTGGGGACAATTAATAATTAGTGATAATATAGTGCCGTAAGGCAGCCGTTGGTTGGCTGTTGGTAAATTACCTGATGCCTGATACTTAGTCCCTTCCTCCTGTTTGCCTTGGAAAGCCGGCATTAGTGGAGCCGTAAGTGCTAATAGTGAAACTGCAGCACACTTCTCGATACTCTTTAGCTGTTCACGTCGGAGCGATAATGTGCATTAGAGTAGGTCAAGGAGTAATGTGAATGGACAAAAAGAAATAATATTTCTGCAAATGAGCGTGAACGTGCGCCAACAAAATAGGTTGTACGAGACTGCGATGTGGTTGGGTCACGTAGTTTACAGTGAGTCACAAACCATGATGTGTTACGAATCACGTCGAGCTACTGCAAAACAACTTATTGCTTATAATTCTGCATAACCCGTTGGCCCTAGAAAATAGACACGTGCGGAACAGTGTTAGAAAAATTTTAGTCAGATTAACGATTACGCTTACGATATCATACCGTATGAGTGGAGTCTGAGTCTAACTAAACGTTCTCCGTGCATGAGTGCATGCAATAAAAGTTACGTGAGTGTGTTTGAAGGTGAACGAAAAATTATTCATATGCCGACCCATACCCTCTGCCTTCAAAAGTCCCACTTGGATCAGTCACCACCTGACGTACACAGATCTACAATTAATGTCTTTTAATGTTTGAACCCGTTCCAACTAATGTAGTGCACGAAAAATTCGAAATGTCTAAGGTCATTTCGAGAAAAACACAAACGATAATAATAAGATAGTAGGGTAGTCGTGTGGCTGGTTGTTGTTGAATCATAGCATCTGGTTACCCGATGCCTCCGTGGGAGTTTTGGTTCCTGCCTGTTGCTTATCTTAGCCAACCGACAGGAGTGAAACCGTAAGGGTATTGCACCTAAGGGTAAAAGTGTTAAAGGCATAAGACTGGCAGTAGAACTTAGTGAAACTTCTGTCAATGTCTACCCTTTACTCCACTTAGAGTAGGTAGCAAGTCACTATCTGTCACACGAAAATCTGTGTAATAGTTATATTCATGATTTAGTTTTACTTTAGTTTTTACACAAATGGCACACCTACATCCCAAAATCTGTTGGAACATTCTTGCTAATCGTTTTTAAAAAATATTCAGGTGGACATATATATATATATATATATATATATACCATATATATCGTATTTTGCAAAAACAAAATGATTCAGAATATTATGGTTTATGACGTATCAGATAAGACAGCAACGTTGTCTACAAATCAAAATCCAAAAGATCATCAATAGTAATGCCCCATAAGACCAGAACGTGATAAACCTAGAAATGAGGTAGGTCCTTGCGATTGCGGGATAACGTAAAATCAGTTTGTAGATTCTGGTACAAAAGCTGCCAGTGGGCTCCTAAAGAAAGAAAATCTTTCTTAAAAATAAACTTTTCTAATTTTCTTATAAAAATTAAGTATGATAACTAAATTTTCATTGCCGTAATGCAACTTCCACTGTATACGTGTTTCGTTTTTCGGCATTTATGCGGAGTATGCATGTGATAGTTTGTCTCAGAAACCGCTAAGACGTTATAGATGTAAATCAAAATCAAAATAAAAAAATCAAGTAAAATAACAGTTGAATCAGGAATGTTTGCTCGCTTTATTAAGAATACTCATACTAAGACAGTAACTTTCCGGACAACTGTGACGAGTAAGATTAAGGCTCACAAATATAACAGAAGGCTATTATTCTGTTTTGCCTTTATGGGTCTACTACCTTCATAATTCTTTAGAGTAGGTCAGACTAGAGTATCTAAATAATGTGAAAATCTTTGAAAGAAAAATCTTTCTTATTCAGAGACTCTAGGTCAAACCATTTGATTTCCAGATATCGCCATTTGCTGACAAATTCTACAACAAGTAAAATGCCCTCTTGATGGGCTAAATATGGTTCTGAGATAATATTAATAAAACTCTTCTGCTCAAGAAAGAAAAGATGCAATTAAGCCAAATAGATCAGTATATTGTTGTAGAGGAAGATGTACGGTATACCTGCATCTTAACTATCTGAACATTGCCACAATTTTACTCATTTGTTTTATATTTTTAAACAGTGTTATAATACATAAATAACGTGCGATTAAACAAACCCATGGGAGCTGAAAGAAACATGAGTCTCCCATCCCATTTTAGAATATGGGTGGCATCACTGTAGGATTTCGAAAAAATTAGTATTCAAAACTCGATCTGACAGACTGTTGCGTACGCTCCCAAAAAGGGCCTGACACTAACGGTACAAACAAAACAGCTCAAGGAACTTTACTTCTCTAATATTTAAGTACAGTGAGAGCTTGGTAAGCATAGTAAGTCGAGCTCCACATCTTATAATGGCTGGCAAACATAAACTTTCGTTGTGTGGTAGGCTTTTAGCTTTTTACCAAACAAAAGGCGAGGAAAAAAAGCGGTATTTATTATAAGCGGTGTTGGAATTGAAACTTTTACAAGTACACGGTTCAAGTCTGCTCAGATTTTTGCGAGAGCTTCCATTGAGTGTAATAAAGAGCAACATATAGAAGGGTTGCCAATGGTGGTCGTAAAGTGTTGTCCAAGCAAGGCAAAACGTGTCTCTACAAATGATGGAATTTCATATAAAGGTTAGATCAAGCACACCTTGCAACTTCTTTTGTTCTGCTGATCAGAAAGAATTTTTGTAAGACTATATTCTAGGTTTCTCCATAGTTAGATAATTAATTTTATTAACAATGAAATTAGGAAGTAAAATAATACACGGAACCAGTCGAGCAAAATGTAAATTAAGAAATCTTGATACAAAAACAGAAGGGATTAGAAAACAACAAACTTTCATTAAAATACCACTAAAAACGAGGTGGCAAAAAAAAGAAACAGCAATAAATAATTTAATTAGCATAATAAAAAATATATCTTTGTAATTACTTACGAAAAAATTAATTTATAAAATAAGTAAGTAAAAAGTTAATTATCTTATCTATAACGCTTATAGAACTCATCCATAATTACAAGCTTCAAAGAACTTTTGTAATTAAATAAAACTTTGAGTTCAAGAAAGATTTAACTCGAACGTGACTTCCATTTTTCTTACAATTAGCATTACTCGTCTTGGATATATCATACAATTAAAGGAAACTGATAAAATTATCCAAACTAGAGACTTAAGAGAACGTGATGGGTTATCATGTATAGATAGTGTTGACAATGTTAGATAAAATCGGAACAGGACATTTACAAAGACAGAAATCTAGACCCTACTTCAAGCTACTCGCTTGGATTTAAATAAATTATTGGTAGGAAGTGGTGCCATAACAACTGTCAATGAAATCAGCGTAAAGACGCGTCAATCCTAGGAACTGTCTCCTGCAGCTCGGCGGGATCAACTAGTATGCAAATGCAATGCAAATACGGAACAATCCTGCAATAGGGTGGTTTAAACCTCAATGAGTCACTGCATCTTTTGTTATAAGAACACGTTTCAAACAACTTAAAATAGGTGTAAACTATAAAAATAACTTAGCATTAACGTTTATAAACAAGAAATAAAATAATTTAGGTAATAATATTTATCAAATAAAATTCAAAGTAGATCAGAGAAAACAAGACATTCTTGTTGAAAATAAAATATTATTTAGATACAAACGGGAATTGGGTTACACCCTGACTTTGCTTTTGTTCTCGATAACAATCAAACAGTAGCAATAAACAGATTAAAATGAGAAACACTCATTTTTGTGTGTAAAGGTGTCTTTTCGATTACATCCCTAATAGATGTCTTTGAGAACGGTAAGTTTAAAACAAATAAAAGTAAGTGAGTTTGTATGCAATTATGTAAATCTGAATAAAAAGAATGCAAAGATTGAGAAGCAATTCGTAAACATAAAATCTTCTGCATTTACATACAATCTAATTTCTTTACCAAGAAAAAACTAAAAAAGCTTTTGAAAATCTTGTGGACTTGATGAATTCAGGTCCAAAAACATTGCTTTGTTAGAAAAACGTTTTTTTTATTTTGATTTTCCGAAAAAGTGTAACTATCGTATATGAGATCAATTCGTAGAAAGTTGAGAATCTACAAAAACCTGAAATTACAAACACACGTAATTACAATTATCTATAGGGACGTAAAGTACTTTTGATGATTCGCTTGGCGACTCTGTAATTTGTGTGAGAAAAGTTCAATTTCCACAGTTCAAAACTTTTCTAATAGCTCTGTACTAGTTTCAGCAGATACATTTTTAATTCCTTTCTCCTCCATCTAGTCAAATGAAGAATAAAGTGTGCTGTTATCTCCGGAAGCAAAATTGGACTTTTGTCATAACATATTCAATCTTAGGTGTTCTTAGTGTTAATTCTTTGAAATCCAATTCCCCAACCAAACCCATTTTTGTGCGTTTGGACGAAACTTTTATCCTCAGCATTGAATTTGCCCTTCACCGCCTTTATCGTGTCTAAAAAGTCTTTGTATACCTACCTTTACAACTGACACAGCAAAATGATGTGAAAATTGTTTAATAATCACCGCTCATCTAATTACCAAGTTGTTATAGCATGAAGTATTTATTGATGGTGTATTCCTCAAATTACATCCCATACGTTTATATACGTGAAATCAAATAGACTACATTATGATTCCACACTATTTCAAAAAGTTTGTAAAAGCTGTCAAAACATACCCGAATGCTGATATCGACAGCGATCATAACCCCATTGTAATGGACTTAAAAATGTAACGGTTTCAAAAGCACAAAAAGAACATAGAAGACAGATAACAAGAAAGATAAGACAGTGTAATCTGAAAGATCAGAACACAGAAACAACTATAGCTGAAAATCTCAAAAGCAGAATGAAAGATATAATTTTAATATAACAGTGGAAGTAGAATTAGTTTGAAAAGACGTAAAGAAAGCTATAATCGAAACCCAAGAATAAGACATAGGTTACGCGAAAAATCAAAAAAAAACAAGAATGGATAAATTCGGAAATATTATATCTCATGACAGAGAGAGAAGGACACAAAGAGAGATCCAGCAAAATACAAACAGCTAAATAGGGAAATTTGAAAAAATGCAGATAAGCAAAAAAAAAATGTAGTTGTTGGAGAAGTGTGCTCAGATTGAGAGATTACAAGAGAAACGTGACTCCTTTAATCTTCACAGGAAAGTCAAAGAAATGACAAATCGAAACAGAACTGCTCCCATACTGCTGAACAACAACAATGAGATCATAACAGATATCGAATTTAAGCTACAGAGATGGAAGGAATTATGTCGAAAACTTGTACGACAATAGATAAGATAGTCCACCAAATATATAGAATCAGTTGTGTGAAATAGGACCGGAAATTACGAAAAGCGAAGTGGTAAAGCTTTTAGCACTAGAGGAAGCATCAGGTTTAGCAATTTTAACTAACTTATTTAACTCAATTCGCAACACCGGTGTAATCCCTAAAGACTGGCCCAAATCAACATTCACAGCTATTCCAAAGAAAGCAAACTCATCAAATTGTGACGATTACAGGACGATTAGCTTTATGTCCCATATCCTAAAAATTTACTTAAGAGTTATACATACGCGCAGCGCATCTACAAAAAGTGCGAAAACCTGGTAGACAACTGTCAGTTTGAATTTTGTGGTGGAGTGGGCACAAAAAAGCACTCTTCTCCTCTGAATGTTCTAACTCAGAGATGTAGGGACATGAATGTAATCGTCTACGCATGCTTCATTAATTATAAGAAGACTTTTGATTTCGTTAAACACGAAAAGCTAATCGAAATCTTAAGTGAGACCGGAATTGACTGGCAAGAGATAAGAACCATTTCAGAGCCGTACTGGCACCAAATAGCACAAGTTAAAGTTGAACAAGAAACGATGGAGGCTGTATCAATAAAGAGAGGTGTGAAGCAGGGATGCATTCTTTTACTACTTTTGTTCAATCTTTACTCGCAAGCAATTTTTAGAGAGGCGTGATTTTGAATAACATCCGCTAAGCTGATGACTGTGTCGTATTGGTAGACAATCTAGCTGATCTACAAGAGTTAATAAACCACATTGTGAGGTATAGCGAGCATTATGGCCTTTCTAAGAATGTGGCTAAGACAAAGCTCCTTGTTTTCGCAAAAACAAACGTTAACCTTATTAATTAGCAACAAACAAATAGAGCAAGTAAGTGCTTTTAAGTACTTGGGAACTAACATTAACAGTCAATGCAACTCAAAAAGAGAAATTAAATCAAGAATCGAACAAGCAAGGAAGGAACAGTTTTTTACAAAGTCTGATTTAGATCTTGAGCTTAGAATGCATATGATAACATGTTATGTTTTTCTCGTTCTATTATACGAGTGCGAAAGTTGGACACTTGATCAGCGACTGAAAAAAGAATAGAAGCCTTCGAGATGTATTCATACAGACGTATTTTAAGAATACCGTGGGTATTGGAAATTACGCACGTGGAAGTTTTGACTGGAATGCGAAAAAAGAAAGAACTCATGCAAACAATAAGAGAAAGAAAAACAAGTTACATAGGGCACTTAATGAAATGCAAAAAATAAGAGTTTTTTAAGTTTAATAATAGAAGGCAAAAGACAGGGAAAAAGATCGGTGGGAAGAAAACAAAATTCCTGGTTGAAAGGCATAAGAAGATGGGAGACGACGAATTAAAAAAAAGAGATCCCTTTTTAGTACGGCCACAACTCCCATCGCGGTTTCCGTTCCAGAAGTTGTTAATGATTTTCTTTTGCCCAAACCTAACTCACAAATGTTTTAGGAAAAATCTTTTAAAGTTTTGAAGGTTATGAATGAGTTACTTTGAAATTACGAACCATTTCTGTGCGTACACTCTTAAAGTTGTTTTGGGTTACGTTAGCTCATAGTTGTGGGATTGTGGGATTTCCTCATTTAGATCTTCATATTACCAAAATCTGCTTTAAAATTTCAGATGCATTAATTAATTGGATTTGTTTGCTTGAACATTTTCCGTTTTATCCTTCCAAGCAGATATCCTATGATTGAATTTAGACACTATCTTTTCTTTAAACTTTTGATATTTGTTATTGTCTGTAGCCACTATAAAATCAGCATTTATTTTTCCCATGTAGCTTATTATTTATTATTTTGACTAATTCAGTTGTTCTTTCTCTTCCCTGTTTTTTTGGGTTTTTAAGGTCATTTGACTACCTGTCAACTGATTCCTGTTTCTTCTCTAGGCTCTTTCAGTTGATATTAGAAAATGTACTAGTAAGTACCTTCACAGCGATAATAGAATATCAAAATGTTCAAATAGATAAATAAATAAGTTACCCCTATGTTAGTTAGGTTACGTAAGTTAAAACAACTTAGGTTAAATCAGATTCAATCAAATTCGGTTGGGATCCTACCCAAAGATGAATTTGGGTTAGTTCAAATCTGCTTTTATCAGATTACTTTGGGTTATAGTCAATAGATCTTCTACAGCATAGATATAAATTGAAATATTATTTTGACAGTATGACATCCTTTGTGTACGTAGCATTCTTTACTGAATTGACTTTTGAGTCTGCACAGAACATTTAAAATTTGGGAAAAGTACGATCTTTCAAACACATTTTGTAGGATCTAACTATTCTAGGAAATGAAGCATTTTCTAGATTTACTTTTGGACGACTACATAGGGTTGGGATGTACCAAAACACTACTCACCTAGACAAACAGGTCATTAGTACTTGGAAAAATGAATTAAAATGAAATTAATCTGCTATATGGTAAAAGAGGCGGCAGTCGAGTGGATTTAGCGAGGCGATTCCTAAACTATAGGCTGTTGGTTCGAATCCGACTAGAGGCAACGGAATTTTACTAATAACAGCTAATTGGATGTGGATAAATGTAACACAGATAGGTAAAAAAAGACCATAAACAGTCTGAAGTTCAACTCCTATTACCTATCTGCGTCAAAACATAAAAAATTCTTTTTTTCCATTTTTTTGCTGTTAATAATATAAAACGTATAATAATTTACATAAAAAAACTTGATAAATGAGAGTTATTAATTTGGATGATATTAATAGTGGCTTTGAGGCCTAATATTTCAATTAGAATGTCTTTAATTCAAAGTAAAAATTTAAAACGTCTTCCTTCTAGGATATATTCATCTAATTTATACATTGTCTGTAATTACGCATTTTTCTAAGTGGAAAGCTTCGAATTAGATCTCAAGGTAATGTTCTGGGATGTCTCACTAATTGTAAGCTTAGGTAAGAAGAACCGGAAAACAGCAGGGGCTAAAGCAATAAGGCGTATTGCTTTGTGCGAAGCTAATAAAAGTGCCAGAGACAGAGCACTTAATGCCAATGAACGTTAAGATAAAACAATCCCATTACCAGGACGTTTTACAACGAAACGAATAAAATAAAGGGAATAAAATTGTTTTAGCGAACCCACCATTAAATATTAAACGAGATTTAAAAAGAAGTTTTTTAATCTGACCTTTTGAAGATTTGTTTTAAAATTCAGTAGATTAAAAGAAAGTTAATAGATTCTTTTATTGCTGGGTATAATTTGTATAAAGTTTAAATTTTGAAATTGTTGTGTTTTGCTAAAAACTAACTTGAGTTAACAACATACGAGAAAACTAAAAACTCATTAGAAAATCAATACTGCATGAAAGATATCTCATATAAACTTTCTGGTTATCATTCTAATTACCTAATTGGATTCTTTAAGCGTCTTTTTGATGATTATATCCTCTGTTTTAAATTAAACCTTCAGGCTAAAAATATTGACTGCAAATGCACAATCTTCGTTAACGTGAAGGAAATTCTGCAAATAATAATTTTTTTTCAGTTTGATTTTAAACTTTTTCTAAAAAACTAAAGTAGTACTTGATGCCATAGCACAGTACTTAATTTCTTTTGGGTTTTAAGACTTTTAATTATTTTTGTATGATTGTTGCCGTACAAAATCTTTCCTTTTCTTTGAAAATATTTATTTAACTGTTTATTACAAACATCCTAAACCACGTGTATCCTATAAGTTCAAGTATGAGAAGGTCAAACCTTGTAGTCTATTTCTAGAACAAACTAGATGTAGGTACTTATAATGATCTGCAAGTATCATATAGATGCTTTTATGAACATTGATAAAATTCTCACAAGACTTACTATGTATTCACATAAGTTATGTAACAAAGGTTGCACGTGTGGTTTTGCTAACAAAGAATTGGTTGCTATAACAAACTGAGCACATCTTGCTGCACCCATACTAGCTCTCCTGGTCTCAATAAACAAAAGTCCTACGAAATGAACTGTCGCAACTATAAATACTTTTGCTATTTACTTTACTTTTGCGTCTTTATATTTCATTCCATATAGATATGTAAATTGTTACTTGGCTCTCATAATTATTTTTACAATATCTAGACTCCAAGAACAAAAAGAGGCAAGTGTAGTAACATATAGAAATCTTGCCAAAATTCAAACTAGATACCTGGTCCTAGTGATCCTCAAGAAGGTAATTCTGGACCCAAAACCGCTAAAACGCATCGCCATTCATCAGTCATCTAAACGTCATCACAGACCACTATAGCCAATACAATTCGTGAAATGATACCTGCAGGTAATGGCTTACCGTAATCGACGTTTTACATCATACTCGACGATCTCTTCTACCAGATACTGCCTCTGCCGCCAGCACACTTTGATGATGTTCTTCATCGAAGACCGACGATATACACTCAGACAAACTTCAACCACAAATACTGCAACTTACATTATAACATCTACTACGCGGACTGCTTAGACGTGTTGCCACCAGCAAATCGTATTTAACAGACCTAAGGGGAACGAGGCTCTTAAAACGGCTTCCGGTTGGAAAATAACTTTGATTATCACCATTATCGACAAGTACGCAAGCGCTGATCAGCGTTATTCTTCACTGAAATCAGTAAGACAGATAGTCTTGAGGTACGGTGATTGATGTATTTCTCCGAAGAAGATTATTTGTCTTTATATTGCTACAAATGTCTAACTTATACGTACATCCCTCAAGAAACCAAGATTTATTGAGTCTGAAGAAAAACATCAGATTTAAGAATTGAAAGGTTAAATGATAATGTTGATAAAGAAAAATACTCTTGTGAAGTGCCAAATGGTTTTATAATAAGGACAGGAGACACGAAAATTCTGACCGTATCTTAATTTTAAATTATACAGTTAAACAATTACCGTGAGAATAGAATTTGGTATTGTGAGTGTGCAATGATTCATTTTGTTTATCACTGCAAGTATTGCACAACGTTTGGCAACTTAGTGTCAATCATGGGTTCGAACAGAGAAGACGTGCTTAAAGATATTTGGCGAATATATTTGGAAAACGATTCTTTGTCATCTTTCTTAATCGCACAACAGGCTAATTGCTCGAGATGCACTATAGAAAAGATGCGAGGAGGTTTTTCGGTGAAAGACAAACCGCGGAGTGGTAGACCGGAAGGTTTAAGTGACGTAAAGTTGGAAAAGAAGATAGTAAAGTATATTGAGAGGCACAGAACAGCATTGCTTCGTGATGTGGCTAGAAAATTTGGTGTAAGTCATTCTTTCATAAATAAAATAAAAAAAGAATTAATATAAAGACATTTAAGAAACAAACACGTGCGAAGCGGTCGGAGAAACAACACCAACAGGCGATGCGAAGAGCACGAAAATTATACAAGAAGATGTGTGCCGAAGATGCGTGTGTTGTGATGGACAATAAACACTTCCTGGGCGGCAATATTACAGCGAAAAATAAAAAGGATGTTCCTGAAGATGAGAGGCATATATTTATAGAAGAATTTGGCAAGAAAGCCTTAGTTTGGCGAGCGATATGTGAATGTCGACGGAAGAGCAGTCCTTTCTTCACAGAAGGAACGATGAATACCACCGATTACCTCGAGGAGTGTCTGAAAAATCGATTGTTGCCATTCATACGAAGCCACAGAACAAACACTATCTTTTGGCCAGATTTGGCGACATCCCATTACGCCAAGGCAACCCTAGACTGAATGAAAGCAGAGAACATCAACTTTGTTGATAAATCGATGAATTCTCCCAATGTTCCCCACGGTAGACCCATCGAACGGTATTGGGCTCTTGTTAAGGCTATTTTGCAAAAAGAGGGGAGAGCTGCAATAACACTAAAAAATTTCCGTCGTTTATGGACATCGACGTCGGCGAGTGAAAAAGTGCCAAATCATATTGTGGAAAATCTAATATTGCGTTTAAAACAAAAGCTGCTCTCAGTGAAACAAATTAATGCCTTAATGTAAATTTCTAGATCAGTTACTGTAACAAATAAAAATAAAGTGTAAGGAATTTGCTTTTTATTTCTTAATCAATTGCATTTGAACAACACCGTGTGGGACTTTTGTGTCCAGTACTTAGATGGCTTAAACAAAATTTTATGATTGTTTTCAGGAACTTTTGCAGTGGTGCAAATAAAATCGAGTACTCCAAAATAGTTTTAAAAATCGAAAATCTTTGGCTTAACATTTTGTAGTAAGCTTTAGACTCTGTATAACTAACTACTATTGCTACTAGAGTTTTAAATTTCTAATATAACAACAAAAGAGCTCTACATTTTATTTTTATTACTAATGAATTCTAAATTCGTAAATAATAATTGCAGGTTTTGTAAAATTTTAATACAAATACCACGGAAGTAACATATATTATAATATCTTGAAAATGTATGTATCTAAGAATTGAATATCTTGTTTAAATTGCTTGTTTCTATTTTGCTACAAGCATTACAACAGTACCGCAGTACAATTATAACATGTAGGTTGATTCTTGTATTGAGAGGGTGAGAGACCGCATGCAGTGGGACGAGCAGTTGGATTGGATGCAAATTAGACGCTTCTCGCACTATTCACACGGAGCTTTATCTGAACTCAACACCTGACAAATCTAACTGTGAGTTATCTTAAAATCTCCCCCTTTGAGTAGCTTGCGAATAGTAACTTGTAAAAATATTATTTTGCACGTACCTATATTTCAGTAAAGAAGACAAATAATTATTAACATTCAATTCAGTTTGTTAAATTTACTGTATATGTAGTTAGGTTTTAAATTTCTTAATTCTTATATGCTTAAGGTAATCAGTCGTAGTTGAAGAAATACAGTTAATCATTGTTTAATTCAAGTTTTGTCAAAACAATTTCAACATTTTTTTCGACTTCAAACTAATAGTGAAAATATACGACTTTGTAAATACAATACTTTTTTTGTATAATAGTGTTGTTCGTGTGATATTAATTGGGCTACTATAGAACGAAGAAATTCGTACTTGAAGGATTTATATTTTTAATAGCTTTGCATGGTGGTTATCAGTTACCTTATCTTCTCTAGTTTGGTATTTCTACTGCTACTGTACAAGAATTGAAAAACGCAGATTAACGTAGTGAATCTATTACCACGTGTAATGGTGGCTAACACAGTGGTGTAAAGTCGTGGTTCAATAGACTGTAAAAAGGGGCTCCAGGAAATCTCCGACTGCTACCCATGAATGACATATAATCTTAAAGAACAACTCCCATTATCATTTCAGTACTTTTGAGCGGTAGAACAACTAATTATTACTGTAATACTAAACCTTTGATTCTGAGCCAACGAGGCGAGAACTGAAATCTAATTAAAATCAATGAAAGATACTCCATAATAGCTATAATAATATAAATATCACCGTTAATGTAAATGGCACATCAAAATAACTAACTGCAGGCTGGTCGGGTATAAATGCTGTGCTCGAAGAACACATTAATAAAATCACCAAACAACTACCGTCAATATGTTAATAAAAACGAAAAAATCAAAATATCTTGCTGCTATTATACAAAATTTAGTCTAGCGGTGGGTTTGAGGTTCTATTCCAGACTACTTGAGAAAAGTCTAGCGCTGAGGAGTTTGAATATTCAGCTATACATTCCTGTAGAAGAAACTGTCTAATTTCGAAAGGAATCTATACAAAAACATTCTCATTGACAAGAAACATCATGTACTACTTCTGACATCTAACGAGTCAGTAAGGTAGACAGGAGTTTGTATATGGTTCCCCTTGCCAACTTAGAGCTTTTTGTCTAGTTGAACAATTTAGAAAGTACAGAAACACACATGGTATACAGTGAACTCTTGGTAATGTAAATATCATGAAATACAGATCACTAAGTGGATAGCAGCCAAGGTCGTGAGCCTGCTCTTTGAAATTGTTGCCTGCGTGAAAAGGGAATCTAGACAGGAAAGTGAGACAAATTTGTTCAGATTTGTGCTACGGAGGTAGTTCTAGTTATATATCGGTTTGAACATATAGGGTGGACCGACTAATAACTGACTGGGTACCAGTCAGTGACCAATTATTGTTTAAAATTGTGTTAATAAGATCAACTGCGCAGGATAGCTTACGTCCGTTCAGAACATCGCTCCCGGTGGTTTACTGCACAAATCTACCCTCTTCATTACATGATATATGCGCTCTTAATCAATTTAATATTGTCGTTACTATAGTGCCTCGTGAGACCAAGTGATAGTGTGTTTGAAATACTAAGGTAAGTAGTCAGCAAAGAAGATTTCAATTGCTGTATATTGTAAAATGTACTTGATACAGACGTTATTTTGTAAATACTTAAAAATATGTTCTTAACCCTAAAAATTGTTCAGAAACATATCTAGGTTATGTTTTGGAATGGTGGATTTTATCTTATGGGTATAACCAATGAATGATAGTAATTGGTCATTTACTGGGTACGCGCGAATTTTAAAAATATTACGTGTGAAGGCTTTAAAAACGAACTACATCGTGCGTTTTGCCAAGAATTACCTTTATATTTAACCTTATGTACCTAAACCAGTAATTGACCAAGGTATGTTTAATTTTTTTTTAAGTATCGGTCATTTACTGGTTTAGTAAGTCAAAAAATAACCATTACTACCAAATTCAAAGCTTTCGCTATTTACCAATAATTAATTATATCGCAGATGGAGAAAGATTTGAAACGGAGTTATCAGCGATTTAAATATTCTATAGAAGATTTACAAGCAGCGGTAGAAGCAGTGCAAAATGATGTTTTAAGCGCTAATAAAGCAAGCAAAATGATGTTTTAAGCGCTAATAAAGCAAGCAAAGAATACAACATTCCCAAAGGCACACTAATTAATAAACTTCATGGCAAAAGTACTATATCGGCACGCAAAATAGGTCCTGCACCGCTACTTTCTATTGACGAAGAAAATAAACTGGAAACATGGATCATAGGAAAAGCAAAAATTGGATTTCCTATGCATCCCGAAAAAGTAAAAGATGCTGTTCAAAAAGTCTTGGAAGAAATACCAAGGCCTTATTCCTTCAAAAATAGTAGACCAAGCGATAAATGGCTTGTTATTTTTAAAAAGAAAACCCAATATTTCAAAAAGAAATGCAGAGATTATATCAAAAGCTAGAGCTTCTGTTACCGAGGCTAAAAT
>VTPC01001223.1:0-21294 GCA_011009095.1 Ignelater luminosus
ATCAAAAACTTGTTAAACTACAGTATTTAAGCTGCAAACGTTTTTTTCGTCTCCTGTAAAATTGTAAATTGTCGACATGTCCACTTCTTGCATTGGCCCCTTCATTTGCAGTATTACCTCGATATTGTAACTTCTGATTGAGGTAGTTTAAATGTGATGTCATATCAACGACAAAGTAAAATTTCTGTAACCATTCTTTTATCACTTAACTCTGGATGTTCGTGTTCATTTTGAATTGAAAAGGTCTTAATATGTTCAAAGCATGAAGCGAAACGTTTCAAAACTGTTCCTCTGGATAACCAACAAACTTTATTGTACAAAAGAAGGTCGAAATATTGTCTGTTTACTTCTTCTGGAAAAGCAGTAAACTGTGGATGATTAAGTCCTTTTGCCATTACTAGGTTGACTATTTTTACTACGAAATCTATCACCTTTACAACTTCGATGGGAAATGTTTGCGCGCATAGCGCTTCTTGATGAATAATACAATAAAACGTAAAAACATCGTGTCCACGTTTTGTTTGAAGAGGGTAACAAAGCCTTTATGTTTATTCGTAATACTGGATGCTCTATCTGTAGCAATAGATGCCAATTTATTGATGTCGATTTCCCTAACAGTCACAAATTAAAAAATTGCTGCAGAGATATCTTCACTTCGAGTTTGTCCTTTAAGTGGTAGCAAAGCCAGTAATTATTCATGGAGACCTTTATCGAAAACATATTGTCTCAGAAGAGTAACTTGTGCGATGCCCTTCACTTCACACGAATCGTCACATGCCAAGGAAAATGTAGATGCCGATTTTATATCATTCATCTGTTGATCTGTCACATTCTTGCCCGTCTTAATTGTTCTGTCTCAAACAGTGTCTTTAATTTTCTTAATACTATCTTCTTTATTTTTGAAGTTAGAAAAGAGATGTTTGGCCATATCTAAAAAGCACTTCTTTTACGTATTCTCCATCCGTGAAAGATTTTCCGTGCTCTGCAGTCTCATGAGAAACAGCAAAACTTGCTACGGTGACATTATTTGAAAATTGCATCCAGCTGCTGAATATTGACGTTGATTGTTGCTTTTTTTTCATCTCCGAAAGAATATTTATTTGCAAATGAGTCGTGTTTTGTTAGAAAGTGACAGTCGAGATTAGACTTTTTGTTATTAGATAACTTTTCATTGCAAATTAGACACGAAGACCCATAGAGTTTTGCACAGAAAAATAATTTTCTTCCCATTCATCTTATATTTCTTGTTGCTTTTCCTTAGTTGCCATCTTGCACTTCGACAGCGACGTCTCACTTTAGTTTTAAATAGTTTGGACGCGTTAACAACACAAGTATAATGACTAATAAATATAATATTGTTTAGTTCCGTAGTGAGAATCTGCTCGGCCGGCAGTCGGCTGAGGTTGGTAGTCGGCTGCGATTGGTAGTCGGCTGCCTTTTGCTACTGTGATTGTGCAAATGCTATCCGGACAGCGTAAACTTTATTTACCGCCACCAAACTCTGTTGGAAATAATAAAATAAAAAAAATATTTTAATAAGTAAATAAATGGGGAAAACTGAATAATATTCACGAATGTATTATCAAATGGTAGATATATTAAAAAATGAAAACGTGAATGCCTTTATCATTCCGAGAAGAGCCGTAGCCGCATGGTCAAAGAGCCACATGTGGCTCGCGAGCCGCGGTTACCGACGCCTTATTATTTTGAGACGTACCAGGTTAAAGGCTTCTTGGTATTATATCTTGGAACTGACGAGCGATAGTTAAATGAACGTTTTGTAGGGTGGTTATCGAAAGCGCCTACTACTGAACATAATATGTTGGTATCTCTATACTTAGAGGTCTAGAAGAGAAAAACATGTAAAGTGAGACAAGCATATCCATGGCAATGGCAGGAATCTATTTAGTAAAAAATGTTTTTGCATTATCGAGTAAATTACCTTTCTCTGTATTTTGATAACATTCCTAATTTAAGATGCACAAACCATGGTAACCAGTTTTGGCCATTTAAGAAGTACTGTTACATAAAGAGAATCTACCACATTAAACTATTTTAATGGAAGTTTCGGAAACCAGAAAAGCTACAAATTTGTTCAAATAATGTAGAGAAAAATTGGGAATTTAAGACATTTAGATTATTGCGCTATTATTTTTTAAGAACTGTCTGTCTATGACTTGCCGAAACGTGCAAAATTATAAATATTAAAAAACAGCATTCTAGACAAAAACTTAAACAATTTATATACTTGGCTCGGTAGATTTCTGTTTTTCCATATTTGTTTTCGAGTTCTGATGGATTGTAATTCCGGCAGAGTTCGGACACCTTTTTTGAAATTGCTGTTGCAGTCGCAAAAATGAAAAAATCAATATCTTTGAAATCCTGATTATTAATATACCATAAACTCTTTAGAATAATCCCATTAAATTGTTATAATATTTCCAAACGTTTAATAATCACTATGTTCATTTATCAAAAATTCAAAATTCGTTGTTAAAATTTTTTCCGGAAGAGTTCGGACACATTGAAAAAAAAAGAGTCTTGTTGTCAGAATGTTATATAAAAATAAGATGATTTTTTATTAGTCTGAACAATATTTTTTGAAATTTACATAAAAAAAAAGGTTATATATGTCTACGGAAATAAGGCTGAAGATACAAAAGCGAGATGAAAAAGGTATTCACATTCACTTCGCTTCTTTGGATTTTCGTCCACAAACAATACAACAATTATCAAAAATTGTACATGAAACATGCAACCATTGCTTAGATTTGCTGCATCTGAGCAAGTTTTTGGTGTTTAAATCCTCAAAAATTGTTTTTGCATTCTTTGCATTTGTTTAACCCTTCAGCGTCTGATTCATTTTCCCTTCTTCTTTCGTGTCATTTTTTTCTTCGACGCTGTTTTTTTCTTGATTAATTTTTTTGGCATTTTGATTTTTTTTCTTCTTTGGAGGTTCTTCTGAGTCATTAGAAAAATTTTCATCAAAGTTTGGAATCTCGTCATTGTCAATTGCCTTTTTCTGCAGTTACAATCTTTTCTGGACAGAGCGAGTGTTTATCAATTTTTAACGCGTACTTGTTTTCGGTTAGCTTTTGAGGTCAAAAGTACAGCGCCGTTTGAAGATTTTCTTAAACTTTTTGGAGAATTTTTCGTCATTTTTCAGCATACTTAGGTGTCCGAACTCTCCTGATTTGACGAGAGAACTAACATTTCATAGTGCGACATTGTAGCGATTAACTATAATGTACAGTTTGTCCATAAAGTAATGACCCAATTTCAATTAATAAAAGCATATTTATGAAGCTTCTGATTTTTCTAGCAAGGATTTCTATCTGTGAACTAACTAGTTTTCTGTGAGAACAAAGTAGCCCCTTCTTATATAAAGACGTATTTCGTAATTTAAGTCTGTATTTTTATTATTTTGTTTGGAATTAGGACATTACTTTATAGACAGACTGTACATGGAAGAAACATAACCTACTATAATTCAACCCTTAAATAAAATTGCAAGTTAGAGAAAGAAATTGGTATTTTAGCTAACAGATAACCATTTTTGGAAAAAACGAAGAATATTTAGGTAAATCACAATAAGTTGTTAAATCTAAAAGATAACGGAGTTTTAGCATTTACCTTTATGTTTATATGTCAAAACACAAATTCCTTGTGACTTGCAAAAAAATTACTCGTGCACATTCCGAGGAGGGGGAAGTGTCCGAACTCTCCCTCTCCACAAGCTCTGTCAGCAGAAATTGCTTCCTGGTCTAGAAGTTAAAAACGGTTTTTTTTAATAAAAGAAAAATCGCAGTTAAGGTTAAAACGTTAGTGATAAAGAAACAGATATCAGAGTTGGATTGTCTACCTATATGGTAGATCTAGGCACAGCTCAATCAGATACGATTACAAACATTTTGATAAACCAAAAGTAGGCATGAACAATAGTCGTACTGTGAAAGCCTGTGGCATTAAACATAAATGGTGTTTAAGAACAGAATGTAGTAGTTTTGAAATTTGTCTGCACTTGTTAAAGGTATTATCGTATTGAAGAATTAGCTATAAACGCAAATTTGTTGCAAAAGGAAAAAAACCGCGCATTACAAGTATCCCCTTATTAGAAAGTGTTCATTAGTGCAGATTTTCCCAGTTGTTTTATTTCAAACTGTCTAGATGTTTTCGATGGTCTAGTGATTTTGAAGACCAAGGCAATACATAACATAACATTGTGGTAATAAATCGGCTTTATAGTCACGCTATATACAGTTTGTCTATTTTATCACATTATATATCTTCGTGACAAATTGATATTAATGACTTAATAATTGTCAAGCAAGAAGTTCTTATTGGCCCAGATAACGGAGCCTGAAATCAGAAAAAAGTTTTTTGATACTGGTATCATCTTCATGACGCCCTATGGCCTTGTAACTAGTTCTTGATTAAAAATGAAAATTTTGTTATTGCAATAGTGTTCAGACAGTAAGAGATTCTTTAATGGAATTCAAATTTCACCTTTGACGGCTCGAGATCGTGCACCATGTGATAACTTGGAGATACCTTTTAATGACGAAGATGTCCAATACCGCATTACTCTAATTACATTTTGATTCATTCTTTCAATAATTCCACGCAACTACAGACTACTAGTTCGACCAATCATAGGTTGCACAAGTTGGAGCTAATTTGGAAGTTGGGGTGCCCAAGACATTTTGCTTATGTTGTACAGTGAAAAAAGTGTTTGTTTTATATTTTGTACAAAATAAAGCTCATCGACAAACAATCCAGCGCCTTAGAATATTTTGTAATCAAGCTTTAATCCTTTGTTTTGCTAAGGATATGATAATATGGGTATATTTAAGAAAATTGTTTGTGGAAAGATACTATTTTGATGATACGTCAAATGAACCTACTCTAAACATTTCTTGTACCTTACTGCTAACGTAGTCGGATCAATTTATTCTATGCGTTTTAGTTGTTTTGTTTTTCATTTCTACGTTGTTAATGTTAGGTAATTGTCCAGTACACTGCTGCCTGGCTTCCTTTTTAATTATATATGTAATTTTAATATTCTTTGTATTACTTCTTTATTTATTTCCTGAAGCTGAGTTTTATCTAAACTGCAGTTCATCGAGTCTTTTCAAAAAGAGAATAATGAAAAGTAACTTACATGCAAGGCGAGTGTGGTTCTAATTGAATTGAAGCAGAGATGAGGTTTTGAATATATTCATCTTCTCAAAGATCGACATCTAATGGTCCGTAAAATCTATAAATTTGTTATTGTAGAAGTTTGTTAATGAGGTTGTTTTCGAATAACTGAGTTGGAAAACAAAAGCCATGCCTCTTTTTAAATCAGGAGCATCCGAGATCCTAGTAATACTACATCAGCGCTATCTAATTATAAAGTTTCGACAAGAAAGCGCAGCAACAAAGGCAGAAATCCTGAACATTAGTTTAGAAAAAGTTGAGGTACGAGTACATACTTCTAAAGTAAAATTATACCTGTTGCATTAACATAATGTTAAAGATCAAATATATTATATGAAGTTAAAAGTGTATAACTACTTTTGTCGGTCTCTGTATTATGCTCGATACGGCACAGTGGCATTTATGATGTAATTTGCTCTGAAATAATTCTATCCATTACATACAATGAGAAATATCATGTCTGCCCCCCAACTAGCAAATATTAATACAGTGAGGTTTGGAATAGAATGTTCTTCAAAAGTATTTGTTTTTAATTATCACTAACTTTCAGCAATTTGTTTAGCTTTCTCAATTGCATAAATTAAGCATATAAATTGGAATTTGAATCTAAATCTAAATCCTTAATCTCCTCAATTAATTCATAACGAACAATTGGTATAACATAGTCCAATAAAGGCATTTCTTTAAATATGCATAATATCACTCCATCGAATCTAACATTTGAAAACAATATTTTACAGAAATAAGTCAAATCCTACGATTTTAGTCTAAAACAGTATGATTGCCATCAGCCGCAGGAAATGAAAACACAGAAATCATTATTATTCATGCACGCATTGTAAAGTAGGTACAACTGGAAAGCGTTATGTAATCGATACTCAAATTTAATAACGTTTGATTCAGAAATTAAAACTAATGATACGCATTCAAACTGCGGGATGCGTATTCTTTTTGATTTTTTTTAATCTACATGAGTACGTGTGGAAAATGTAGCCAGTAATCGATTTAAAAGCCAAGCCCATCGCAAACAAGTCATAGTTTCTTTGTTTCGTTACCACATTGCTGTACATTAATATTAATGATCAAAAAACCTACTTAATTTTTCATTAGTTCCTTTTCAATTTGAGAGGTGGAATTTAATAACTTTAGTAGTTTTTTTGCGAGCGTTTATGAAAGTTTTATACTACAACTGTTAACAAAAACTTATAATGGTCCTGTCTAAATCAAATGACTTTTTTTATATAAGATATTTAAATGGCGTTTACTAATGTTATTGCGTGCTAAAGTTTTACATTTCAATTTTGTTCAGTTATCAATAAAATATAATATACAGAAAGCTGTTTTCCGAACACAATTAAACTGGGCTTTCACTTATTAAACTTTCATCATTTTTGTCCAATAAATAACCGTTTATTGGAATATAATAGGAAAGTTAGGGGCGTTTATTGACCACAGTTCGAAAAGATGTGAACCATGGAATTCCGCAGAGTAGGTCAGTATTTTTAGTAGGTTTCTAAAGGCTAGTGCCTTTGTCCATCTTTTGTCTGCATTCTCAGAGGTCTCTGGGTATCGTAAAGGATGTATTCTCATAGGACTTCTACGCGTGGTTGCAGTAACATGGGCGTACTGGCGCCAGCGTCCTTTGTATCTACGGAGGGGCGCGTGACTCGGCTATTAACCGACGTTTCAGGCCTGAAATTGTGATATTGACTTTATAACTCAGCTATCGTGTTTCGATAATGCGATTTGGTTGTAACTAGACGCTTTACATTATTTTGACGCACTACCGCTGCACCATTCTTAAACCCACTTAACCTCCTGGAGCTCCCTTCATTGACCCCGTATGTGAAGTGCCATTAAAATTTTAACACATCTGATAAAAGCAACCGTAATCTAAAACCAAATCTCTTCCGAAACTGTTGTAGTAGGCAAATGAGGAAATGAAAAAGAATACCAATAAAGTTTTTTAGGACTGTTTGTAAGCCCTTAATTTTAGTAGTCATTTAAATAAGGTTATAAAGCCTCTATAGAGGTACCTCGTAAACAAAAGAACTTTAGAATTCGACTTATTCAGCATTTACCATAAATCGCTATTCTATCAATATGCGCAAAATTTCAAGTATCTCAAGGGATTAATGTCTATTTGTTCATGGATAGTATTCGTGCCTTTATGTTTGGAATATTTTGCAGTGTTTAGGTAAATATTTTGCATTTCCTTACATTTGAAAGTCTTTGTTAATACCACAGTCTTAACAGAAAAGGATCCTTGAAATTCTCTTTTAATATTTTTTTCTTTAATAATCTTCAAATACCGACGGGTCTTAATTTATTGGCGAATATCCCTCCTTTGACATATCAGTTTTTAGTTGGTTTCACTATATGGCTTGCAACTTATTCATTTTATATCATCTATGTTTCATTTTTAAATTAATTGTCTTTTATAACTCTTTATTTTTTACAGACTGTAGCTAACGAAAATGAGCAAAATACCAGTTGACTAAATTTAGGAAAATATGGAAGGTTAGTTGAAATAATCAAGTACATAATCTATCGTACTGCTAAGCAACAAAATGGTTTCAAACTTTTTGAACTTTCTGGTTTTTAACGACGCTCTGGTTTTTTATTTTTTTTGGCTTGTTAGCGTTTAACAGTAAGTTTGTATCATACATTAGGGACGATTCTGTAAAAAGTTTGCTAAATATATATAATATTATAGGACCGTTAAATGTCAAAATAGAAATTTCGATTGGTCGTAGTCATGGCAACGAAATGTAGAGGTTCTCTTAATTTTTAACAACTGTTTACAGAATAGCTTCTATTGTAGTTTATGTTTCAATATTTGTATTCTGTGCCTACGCTTTGATACCGTAAACATTTTTTGTTAAATTCGCTTTTTTGTATGTTTCTCGTTTACGTAACCTTTTCCTCTTTGTGATATTAGCAATATAATGCTGTCTATCCTTACCACTAACTGGAGAAGCGTCCAAATATCTAAACAAGTATAAATCAATCTTTATTACTTGACTTGTGTTCGAAACAAAACGCCAACAGAATTTAGACGTAAAAATCTCTTTTACGTTCGTTCGACTGAGCAGAGTTTCTTACAGTCTCATGTCAGTTTGCTGTAGCCAAAGCTTCCAGAGGTAAGGTATGGTCTTGAATAGAATTCTTTTCATAACAGAATCTCATCAACTATCAACCCGTCTACCTTAAAACCATCGAAGATGAAATAAAACTCTAGTCTCGCCACGTACTTTTGTATTTGGTTTGCACTACTCACTACATATGTAAGCACATGTATGTTTTGGCTTATTAAGTGGTTTAAGCTATCCTCAGCTGTAATGTGAGGAAATTATTTTAATATTGACATTATGTAATTTAATAATAGAAGTTAAAGTAATTAAAAGGAATAAAGTAAAAATTGCCACATTGTGTTGATGTGTAACCAACAATTCATTTTTTTGATTTCATCTTCATAACCAAACTCACTATAAGGAACGATTTGGAAAACTTAGAGAGATCGAATTAATTTGACAGAAAATAAAATGATTGAACGTGAGAAAGAGATTGAAATGAAGTTAGACAAAAATAAATGTAGACGTAGAATGCCAATACAATACTTATTGCGCGCTACTAGGGGCTTTTGGACTGATGATAACTCAAAGATTTAGACCAGGGTTATGTTTCTGTGAGTGTGTGTTACTTATATTTGCAAACAAGTTCTAGGATATTTGATATTCAGTTTTGATCTTTTAATTTTCTATCTTTTGAGTTAGATTTTTTAATCATTTTTATTATCAGGTTTTGGCAGTATTCCAGAAAGATCAAAAACACAAAACCTTGTAAACTAACACAAAAAATGTTGCTTTGAGCAAGTCAAGACAGAGTTCAACAAATCTTACAAATCTTTGGCTAGAGAATCTTTTAAAGAAACATAACTATTTTGCAGTGCAGAAATAAACAATTCTATGATTTCTATATTAAGCGCTTGGTGTAGCAGAAAACAGCGCTTTTGGTTTTTCTTTCTGAAATGCACCAACTTCAAAATTAAATTACTGCAAGATTTCTCAAGCTCATTAACTATTAATTTATTAGTGGCAAGGTACCATACCTGGAACTAATTAATATTTCCATAGCAATTCAAAGATGGTGCTTTAAGTATGGTTGGTATTGTAAAGCAGCAGTAACTTTGTATCTTCTCATAGTTTAAGTTAGGGGCGGAAAAATAAATAGTTATTCTTATACATACACGCAATTTGGTCTCAAAGTCTTCATCTCACCAGCGTTCTGGGTCAAGATTGTTTCTGTCACTTTTTTCCTATTCCGCTAGAAGCGTTTGCCCGAGAAAACTCCAATAATATTGACCGTCTTTAGCAGAAACTACGCTGTCATCAGAATGTTACTTAACCGCTTGCGTCCGATTTCGCATCCCTTATAGTGTATTACAACGTTCCAATTCGCCAGGAATACTGAGTTTCACACATTTAGCTTGAATCTGCCACCGCCAGTTCCTTCAGCGCTGCTGTTCGCAACGAATATTGCTTCTGTTCTACCGTCTTGAAATCGCTAAAGATACGCGTCCTGTTCCTGTTGTTGTCATCTTTATTCTGCCAAGTTGAAATTGAAATATACCCGTGTACACCGGATGGTTCCTATGCATCCTCCAGGCTCGGTCTTGGTTCACCGTTCCCCTAAGCTCTAGATCGTCATGTAACAATGATGATACTGCAAGAAATTACGTAAGCGACGCCGTTTTTGAAGTCAACAGCTTAACTAAGTACCGTTGCGCTTCTCATAAAAAAATGTTTCATAAATATCTTTAATTGCGTAGTTGATGTGGCTTTTTTATTTCTTCATAGCCCATAGCTGAGACAAGACTCAATCCGGTTTACGATAAACTGCAACTAACATTATAATATTATTGGCTATTGATAATATTACCAACAAATTCTACCATCGGCATGAGTTCAAACATTTTTTGCACTTTACCCACCTTATCAAAACCAACATTTCAGTCGCATTCGCATGATAACGTCGACCCTATGTATGCACCTGAGATTTTAGTCAGGTCTCTCGGGGCCCTTCGACGTCCCCGCGTATTTCTGTGGAATCGTGTTACCATCCAGAAAGTCTCAGGTTTTTGTTTTTTTCTTTTTGTCGGATTTGCTTTTTGTTGACCTTTAACTAACAGCTGATTTCGGCAATTTTAGCAAGTCCATTACCACAATCAGAGGATCATTTCCGACATAGCCTCGGTTTGAAAGTTCCATTTCCGGAGGTCCTTGTGATGGTTTTCACCTTGAGTCGCCTTTGCCTAACTCGACGTGGTTCTCATTCTTCAATTTTACATATAAAGTTATAGACTTTCAACTTACAACTTTGACTACATCTTCTAAACAACTTCTAAACCTACTGCTTCCCAACCAACAATGAGGATGATAATGGTGGTGTCAACTCGGCATGATGCAACTTTTAAACAAACAGTGAGAATTAGGGAAAAAAGGTAGTTTAGCACTTTCTAGGGTAACTATAGCTAGAGTTCATCGAGGAAATAACAGGTAGAAAATGGTGTAGAAGAGAAGTCGTTTACAGATTTTGCGCTGGATATTCTCTATTTTGTGGTTGTTTGGGCTGCGCCCACAAGTATTACAAATGCAGACCGCTCTGTTAAACTTGGATGCTGCATTGCCGTTTTCTGGTCGTTTCCTAGTTTTTCTTTCTACGCGTACTAAACATAACTATTACCTTAACGTCACGTCAAGCGTACTTTAAGAAACTTTATACGACGGTTATCATTGCTTTGCAGCAGAAATATAGTACAGTGGCACTGTGGGATAAGTGATTACAAAGATATAAATTCAGATTTCCCTTCGGACTATGCGTTGTTTCACTTTAATTCTCTATGATACCTTTTTATTCATTTCACTTCGAATAATTAAAAAGATACAAATACATTTTAGTCAAATAACTGAGCTTTTACATGTCGCATTTTAATATTGTTTTCAAAGTTATGTAGAAAATAACTTCAAATAAATTTCGGTGATACGGGGAAATGTCTGCTACATCTGACTCTTGCAGCTGAATTTGATTTTGAAATAAACTACGTTTATGCATTCAGTGCAGTGGACTGCGGGCGAATGACGCATAGTTTCAATTTACGTCCGCATTTGAAATTCGTTTCCGTAGATGTAGCTCTTTATCGGAGTGCCATAAAGTAAACTGACCATGTGGGGTGTGTGAGGTATTAATGCAGAGAGCCTACCGCTATGACCTTTTCTTTTTGCACTCATTTTCATACTAACATCGTTTTGCATGAAACTCGTTAAAATAAATAATGTATAGTGTGTAGTACAGGAAAGTGCACAAAAAGTTGAAAGTTGATGGTAACAGTGAAACGAATTGGAGGAAACAGCGAGCTAGTTGAGAGTTTTCAATGCAAATCGAATCCCAATTAATCTTTTAATTACGGCCATTAAATCGTAAAGCCAGATTGAATTGCTATAGCTTTTATAAACTGTAGGAAAGGAACATGTTTCAGTTAAGATCTCTTGAAATTTTTGCTGGTATTTGAACAGGAAGTACAAATTGGTTATTATGAAATTGGGTTATCTAAATTTAAAAACCAATATAACTGTAAATTGCACGTCAGCAGCATTACCAATGCATTTGTTTGAGTGATTTATGGTTTGCGCCAAAAGTAAGCTTTCACATTGGACTGAAATAAATTGCATTGTCATTAATATTTTTTATTACAAAATGTCAATAATTTCTTGATGAGTTTTTAATTTACATAGTTAGAATATAACTTGCACAGATTAAGATTAGCAGCAAAAATAACAAGATCAAACTCTTCGGTGTTAATAGTATAATATTTTAATAGCACAATGGTTGCGCAAGACTCCCTTTTTAGCTCAAACGTAGCTTAAAGTTGCCATTATCGTACACGATATTTCTTGCAGCTATTCCTCAGGGTGTGCTAAACGTGGAATAGCTGTTGGTGTAGGTCAGGGGTTGCATGATAAATGTGCAGCCTACATGTCAACCGCACATTTTACGTTATATACGCACTTATATACACTCTAAAATATTGTATTGCCCTTCTGCAACGATAATTTCTATTTTGCACGAACACTGGAAATGGTGGCGGCATTGATAATGGCAGTGCAACGGGACATATGCACCGAATATTTGAATACGTTTACGTTTCATGCATCTGACACGTGACTAATTATTGCTCTGATTACGAAATACATAAAGTAAACATGCATTTCCGTACAACTAACAGAAATGCTGAACGTTTGTGTGTGTATGGATCATATGCATGCGGGTTATTAATCACGGTTGCATTCCTCCTAGTTAGTAAATAATGATAAAAAGTTTTTCACTTTACGAATATTTCATGTGGAAGGAAACACTACGAAACCTTTGATGTTGTTTTAAGTTACATTTTCAACCACAAACAGGTATATCGACTATGTTGTAATAACATAATTTCTGAATAAAACTCTAAAAATGTAAAGTTACATGAAGAGGTTGCATTTCAAACATCAAACAACAGATTGAATAATTAGTATCATTAGCAATAAGTATCACATCATAAATATGTGTAGGAAAAAAGCTTTGGTTTGTAGGACAAGACTGGTTTTTCTATAATATTTAGTAAAACCTAAAAAGTAAAACAATATGAATTGCTAACGTGTTTTTAGAAATAATGAAAACAAAAAATAATCTAACCTAAAACAAGGAAACGACGTGTAGCTAAACATAACAAATGAATGTAATCAAACGAAAGGGCAACAAAAGAAATTATTGTGATTCAAGGTTAGTGGCCTGTCCGTCTGGAAAGTCACGAAAATTTTTCTAGAAAATAAATTATTCTGTTGGTTTCACTTTGTTACACATGGAAAAGAGAAACAAGTTAACTTTAATTAGTGTTGTTTTATAATTATGCTTTTGTAAGCTAAGTTATGTAAATTTAAAACCTTAAGACTTGAAACCGTAGACCATCAAACAATCCATGTTTTTCAATAAAGCTGTGGGAATTTACGGAGCTTTTCAACTTGATTATGTTAAAACCGCAGACCAACTTGCACGCCACTGTATACAATCGAAATCATTGTACGTACATAAAACGAATTCTACGCGATGTGATTGCTTAGAATTCTAGCTACGTAAACCGCTCACATTTCAAGTAACCTTACTTTACGAGTATTTAGTTTTTAGTGATTCAGAATGTACACCCAAAATCAATGAAAATGAAACACTCGAACCGTAAGAACACTTAAACGATAATTAATGTTAACTAGAAAGAAAACACACTAAAAGCAACTCTCAATAGAAACTTATGCTTACGTCAATTATTGGATCAGCCACCATACTGTCAAAACAATATTTGAGTAATCATATTCTAAGCTGTTCACCTGATCAATTTTACCGTTCTATTACAAGAAAGTCCGTGCCATAATGTAGTGATCGTGGCTTCGACGTTTTAGTTGACAAATAACTCCCAACAACACACTTAATCCAGAGTGTTTATGGAAGAAGAGTTACTATAACATCGGTTCGATTTTCTCGGAACCGATAATTTTCAACGACTAACAGGAAAAATTTGTCATCGAAAGTTTAGCTTTAGATCACAAATAAAAGCAAGGTAACCTGAATTGCAACGACTATACCCCTAGCAATAATTCGAAACGAGATCTGGAATTGATAATCTAGCAAAAAAGAAATTTTTTTCATGGTGTATGAGTTGACGTTATTATAGAAACAACACAAAATACATCGCTAGGAATATAGATAGGTAGGGATATAAAAGAATTCTTAGCAGACGATAGTTTTAGCACCCAGTGGAACGAAGATTGAAACATGCGCAATACAAAAAAGTTTTTGGTGTGGTTTTGCTGATATTTTCATTGGGAGTCCAGCCAACTATTGGTACATTAGCCAATTCTGCCTTTCAAAAAGTAAGAAACTAACTGTTACTTGCTACAGTTTATCTTTCCTAGATTAGTTAGTTTTAGAAGGTTCTTGCAATGTGATCAAACAAAAGCATGAAATCAATAAAAAATATTATTTTCTAAACGTTGCCATGGAAGATTTCTTCATATCGAACTTATTTACGCATGTAGGTGCCTGCAGCATTAACACACTAGAAACTATTTGGAAATGACTTTAAAAATTCTCATCTGCTACAAGAACTAAAAGCGATATATTGACATGGTATAACACCGAAGCAAAAACGCAATCCTGTTTGTGGCAAAAGATGTTCTACCAAACCATATACTTACTGTCGTTTCATCGTTTACACCAAAAGTTCCATTGCAGAAAGAAAAGGAATAATAGAACGTTCAGATTTGTTTACTCAAGTTTAGTCATTTAATAGATCATAATATAAAATATCTTCCAGACGATCAGGATGCCACATCTAAGAAATTGCAAAACCCAAGTCCCATCTTGTCGGATAAATTAGTTCCACGTTTTTAAAAATCATTTGCTTTTTACTATACTTTTACTTTTTCAATTTGCATTACACTCGTATTAAATCTGCAATCCTTTTGCATGTTCGTTCCACTAATACTTCAGTCTCTCGTTTGATTAATAAATTAAAGTCAGCAAGACCTTCAATATTACAATTGCCTTTGTCTACTTTATTCCTTTTATAAATACTTGTCTTGCATCTTTGTTTTGAACGCCAGTCCGGTCTCCAGCGCGAGTGTAGTGCATCGGCGACGAATAGTACGGGCTCAACCAACAGCGCGGTAGTCGGGGGCTACCGCCATCCCACCCTCCAGAGTCTGTGTATTGGGGGGCACAGACCTGGCCCAATTTCCACCACCAACGGGGCGCGACTTGAGGTCGCACTGCTGCATCAGCCCACCCGACCGTCGGTCTTCAAGAATTGGGGTGCTTGAGGGCCGCGACCGCCACATTTCCAACCCAACCCAAGATGCAGTAGATGGATCAACGGCCGCTCCACCACCAACCGGTGCCTGCGTAGGGGTGCGTAGGCCCGGCCACCATCATCCACTCATCTCAGCCTCTTCCGACCGGCCCGGGTAGCTACCGGACCGCGACCAACCCAATTCCTTTTCCCACACAAACCCTTGAGCCCGAGGCTCCTCAAGGTACCAATTCCACTGCGCCCGAAAATCCTTTCCCGCCAATAACTTCCCGCCAATCATTCCCGCCAAATCATTTCCCGTCAATAATTCCCGGCATACCACACCCATCCCAACTCCTCCACGCCGCATTCCGTAAACACCCGCCACACTGTTCTCACTAGGGTTTTCCGTGGTTTCCCTAGTGGTGAAGGCAAATGCCGGAACAGTTTCTGCACTAGCCCACGGCACACTATGCACACCTAGACACCCACACATCACCACTCCAACATATACACACTCTCATACCCCTCACTACACAATACCAACACCGTTCTGAAAAGAACCGCCGCATCGTGTTCCGCATCCGTCGTCACTGTGTGACGGCTCGCTGGCTGTCCTTGGACATTCCACTCCAAAAGGGTCACCGGCATCGATGGGGATTCTGGAAGACCCTGCTTCCGGCCTGCTCCACCGTCGCCACCAGAACATCATCGCCGTTGACCGGCGTGCAGACTGCTTGGTGCCTGACATGTTGGGGAGTACCCATTTTTCCAAAACCACCAGCCATACAGGAATTAAGTTTCCTAAATGGCAGCCACCTACGGTGGCATTTTTTGATTGATTCGTCGATTTGTTTTGAAAGTGATCGACCAACATTTCAGGTAATATGTCATACTCTGATACCAAACTTTAGCTACAAATGTAGCACCGATCATCAACACCACCAAATATATTTCATTTATGTATTTGAGCAGAAGAAGAAGTATATACATATCTTTGGTATATAAAACACTATAAGCTGCTTCTGTCTTGAGACCACGCTGACGAAGACTGAGTAAATGATTGGGACTAAGAGTGAACTTTGAGCACTAGCTATGAAAGATCCTAATAGTTTGGCAAGCCCTACATTGATATTGTTGTTTAACATCTTGTAGAGAAGTTTGGAGTGCAATGTCTTATTAAAGGCCGTGAATATGTCAAGAACGATGATGTCGATTTGGCCTCGTTGGTAAAATAACTGGCTTGCAGTTCTATGTTCCACCACTCGAGAAACCTGATAGTTGCAGAGGAAACCAAATAGTTTGTCTGGGATGATGTTATGATCGTCGATCCCATGCTTAAGCTTGGACGGGATGACTCTCTCGCCAATCGGCCAGTATCTATTTGGAGATATGGTGGTCTGTCCAGGTTTTAGGAAGACGCGTCAGTCATCTTTTATTGTAGTGGAAAATAATGAAATCTTAAAATTGGGCAGTGTTGGTGATTACATCTGGACATAATGTCTCCTCTTTTATTGCTCGAATAAGTTGTTGAATTCCCTCCAGAGACTTTGGGGAGTTTCTGTGTCATTTGCTATTTAAATTCATGTTTGGACTTTGCAATGAAGTCCGAGTCGATGTCATGCATTCGCTTTCCAATATCTTGGTAAAATCTTCCTCCTTTTCGGCGTTGAAATAAACCAGACCGTTTTCGCCTTGGATGGGTGGAATTCATGTAGATTGTTTTTATTCTCTTCTGTGATTAGAGGGTGTGTTCCCATTGATGCCTCCCTTGATTTATTACTGCAGTGACATCTTTAATGTCCTGACCGTATCCATCAAATAGGCTTGGAATCACGAAGAAAAAGGTAAGGAGTCTTTGATAGAGACAGGCTGGGCTGAAAGGTGCGAAAGATAACAGCTTGTTTCAGATTTTGAATAGATGGAATCGTCTCGTGGTGATTTATTCTTCTGTCTACGGTGTTTTAAAGAATTTGTGCAGTTTTACATTGGTAAAAGGTCTTTCCAACCGTACCGTCATAGTAGTAAATAGCCTTGTTAACAGTTATGAATTTTGTAATACAAGCAACGACAAGTAAATAATAACGATCAGGCATTCATTGATTAATCCAGTGTTTTTCCAAATGGACGGTGCCGTCCCCCGCAATCTCTTACGAACAACAATTTGCTTTTTTGTTCTTAACAATAAGACAAGATAATTATATTGAAATTATTGAATTGAATGGCCTACTAAGATAAGTGTACCTAAATTAGAATTCTTTAAATTAAATTGTTTCTCGGAATTGAAAGCTGTTAGCAGGATAAAATCTATTTTACATGTTGATGAAAAGCTACCTTTTGATCGATTCAATTTATTTCCTTCTCTCTCGACGCATTAATACCTGCGAGTAGATAGATTCATGTTTCAAATGGCCTGTTCTGTTATGGAATGTGTAAAATTCTATCTTCATTCTATTTTTGTTCTAGTTATGACCCTCTCTGATTCTAATCCTTTCAGGTGGGTACCTACGATTGTGGTCTAGTTAAAAGTTAAAGATCTCTTTTTATGTCCTTTTGTATCGTTTTGAGCAGATATTTAATTATGCTATGTCATGGATAAAATAACTGTTACGTACAGACATTACAAGGGGAACTACCTTATCAGTGATGATAGCAGGTGTAATTCAGTTTATCTCTAGCTTTTAGATAACATTTACGTAAGTGAAAAATGATAAACTACTTCAGATGCCTTTTACAAATACAATAGAAGTTTTTTTATTGAAAAACGAACAACTTCTTACATTAAATAATCCCTTGAATCGCACAAGCTTTGTTTACATTGCAGCAATGTGTAAACGATTACGGTTGAAAACACCAAGCACTTAACAAGTATGAGACTTTACGGATTTATCTATCATCCGTGAAATAATACGGTTTGTTTGTTTTAACAGGTAGATCTTTTATGTTCTATTTTGGAGGTGGTCTTTTAACATTACATTGTTTCCTAAACCCTTATTAAACCTATCCTAACTCATAACTGCAGCTATAAACAGTAGTCAAACAACGCTATCGATAATTTTAATGCCCAACTAGAGTAGCTTGGTTAGGTTTTACGATTTTAACGTCATTAATGGCTGATAAGTGATAACATTAACGATGTTCGTAAAAACCCAGTTCCTAATGCTTACATTAATTGCAGAACTCTTATCAATTAGTGCTTATTGTCTTTCGACCTCGAACAATTCTACACGCAATTCTGTAGAATTTACTAGAATAATACTAAAAGGTAATAGCTAAATTTGTTTTATATCCCGAAATAATTTAAATTTAAACTGCGATAAATTAGGAAAATAACTTTATATTACACAGTAGGCGATGGGAATGGTAAACATTCTCAAAATGAATGTATATGGTCTCATGCTTTACCCTAAATAATCAAAATCAAGCAATAAAATCTAATGTGGTATTATTTCAAATGCAAATTTGGTCCGAATATTGCTCCTGATCTCAATACAGTGGTTTGTAGGGTTGATAATGATATCCTTCCGGGAGCACCATCTCCCGGTAAACTGATAATAGGTTAGATAAGAGAGCCGGGGACGAGGTATTGCTTATCTGCCCACGTTGCATTAATGTGTTAATGTATACGAAATAAACCCACCTGCGCCTTGATCCTAAATTTACACTTTAAGAAATTATCATATCACACCCTTCGGTCCCTTATAATGGAACCCTGCGCTTACGGGTTTGCAATTTAAGAGGGTTCCTTTGTCCCTTGTTTCCAGCACAATGGTATGAAACATATTAATATCAAAGAATTTTTGTAATTTATGAGGTATTTAGTAAAATCTACGAACTACACCGCATTTCTGGCGTTTAAATTACAAGCATATAATTTTCATTTATGTAAAAGTACACCGGGACAGGATTATAAATAACTTCTATTCTTTTTACCCTTTTATGACGCCTTAATTTCTAGTTCTACGAACCTAAACTTAATAATTTTTAACAGCAGGGTGTCTGATAATCTAAAGAACAGTAGTAAAAGCGCGTCAAGAGTGTAAGGATGGCGTGACTACCGTGCTCTATTTAGGTAAAAATAAGGTATGATAACATTAAAGATGCGCGATAACACTCGCTCTTGTCTTTTATTTAACACGCTATTAGATGAAAATAATTGTATGAAAAAATTCTGCAAGGCACGCATACACGTTTAAGAGTTTTATTTTTCGGAAGCTACGTTTTATACGTTCTGACATTTATAAAGATAAAACACTATTCATTAATTTGAACGAAATTGTAGTTCTTTAATTACTAAATTTAGAAGGTATAGGAACACATTAGCGTTTTTTTCCATTAGACAGACAACACTTTTACGTGATGCTACCTAGTCACTTCGTTAATGTATTCATTATAGTTTTATTTTCAGAAATATATTTCATTTTATCCGTCACTAAATTTACTAAAGCATGTTGGCTTTTATTTTGCACTAATTGCCAAATTTAATTTGTCTAAATACTCTTTTAAGTATGATGAATTACTTGCAGTATTATTGTTGCATGTGTTCTAATTTAAATTTAACTTCTAAAAATTTTAATACCTATCTCCAAGCAATCTACCTTTTACATTTCTTTAATTTGGAAAGATTTTGTGATCCTCTTATCAACTTAAAGCGCAGTCATTCGGTAATTTATCGGCAATTCCAGTTTTCTTTTCTTTGTACTCCATTACTCACTGTCGTATACTGCTTAACTCAAAGGATTATAGATTGGTAACTTGCTAACTACCGGAATACTAGATAGTTTCTATGATAAGAGCGATTAGCCGCGAAGCACAATTTTATTATCAACTCATCTTGAAGATTGTTGAAGTGATCGCCATGAAAATAAAACGAACCCTTCCAAAAATCTAAAAAAATGGATAATGTAAATTCATAATTCGTACCAATAAATTGACTGCAATTATCAGGAGATGCTAGAAAAGCTTTATAATTCCTAAAAAATTTCTTCTACGAGGGTTGCTATTTACATTTCTGGCCTAACAATGAAAAAACAAGTATTTATGATCGAAACTAGTTTTATTGTTTTTCAAAATATTCTCCATTAAGATTGATACACTTTTCCATGCGTTTGAACTAATTTTCAAAGCACTTTTTCCACTCTGTTTGAGGCAGCTCCAAAATATGCGTTTTGAAACAAAAAACGGCTTCTTCTGGTGTTGAAAATCGTTGACCACGCAGTTTGTTTTTGATATACGGGAATAAAAAGAAGCCATTGGGTGCCAAATCAGGGCTGTATGGTGGATGGCCCATCAACTCGTCCTTCTGGCTGGTTAAATATTCAATTGTTTGAGCAGCGGTGTGAGAGCTTGCATTGTCATGATGAAGAATGATTCGCCTCTTCTTTGACGTTTTCCGAATTTCTTCAATGACTTCTGGCAAACAAATGGTTGTGTACCATTCAGAGTTGACCGTCTTACGTTGCTCTAACGCCACTGTTGCCACACGACCGGTAATGCCAAAGAAGCAGGCAACCATTTGCTTCGATGTGCTTCTTCCGCGAACAACTTTTGTTGGATTTGGCTCGTCTTGAAAGACCCACACAGTTGATTGCTGTTTTGTTTCGGGCTCATATGCGTAGATCCATGATTCGTCACCTGTGCAGATGTTATACACAGCCTTTGATGCACCTTTCGCAAATTTTTTCAACATTTCAATGCACCAGTCACGCGAGCCTTCTTTTGAGCATTGGTCAGGTTATGCGGGATCCAACGGGAACAAATGTTTTTTACGGCCAAATGATCATGTAATATCTTGTTGATGCTAGTCATACTAACGCCCAAAGATGCCTCAATCTCACGGATTGTCACATGACGATCTTCTTTAATCAGTTCACGCACAGCATCGATGTTTTCAGGCACAACGACAGATTTTGGACGGCCTTCACGGATTTCGTCCTGGAGTGAACATCGGCCACGTTTGAATTCATTATACCAGTTTTTGACAGTGCTGTAGGATGGAGCTTCATCGCTATATAATGTATTAAGTTCATTGATGCACTCTTGTCGTGATAATCCACGTCGAAAGTTATGAAAAATAATTGCACGAAAGTGTTCACGGGTCAATTCCATTTTTTACTAGGAAATGCACTTTTCAATTAACTGCAAACAACACTAATCGCACTCAAATGAAAAAAATGTTGTGATTGAGGTTATATTCAACAATGTAAAGTTTACAC
>VTPC01001223.1:31294-73133 GCA_011009095.1 Ignelater luminosus
ATTTTGCGAGACTTAGTCAGAAGCTTTTACACAATGCCGTGATAGTTGATTACAACATTGTTTCCGACAACAGAATATCGTTTTTCTAAAACCTTAGCACCGATCTAGATCTTGAAAAGTAAAAAGAAAAAGGAATGTAACTCTGTAAGAAGGCTGTACTTTGTATTGCATGTAAAGCGCTTGTACTACAAAGGCTTCAAGTGTTTGTCATACAAAATTTCACTTTCAAATTCATGTTTGAACCAAAAGCATCTATTGCGAGAAGAGAGGTGTTCATATTTACGGTTATGCTTATCCTATCTTTAAAACGTGTGGTTCTGATATTCTTAGAATACAATAGACCTTTTGTACTTATTTAATCGAAAGATCCACAAATCACAAATTTATTGTTATTGATATTATAGTTCAATTTGAAGAGTTATCTCGAATAAGATATATTAAAACTCACTTATTGGAAAAATTTAATTTAGTTAACAGTTTACAAAACAGTAGTACTTTGTGCAGTATTTTTAAATTGCCAAGGGAAAATAATTAGGTATTAATACAATTGAAATTTTTCTAATTTTGCTTTGGAACTCTTTCGTTGTTTATACATTTACCGTCAGACGCACTGTGTATGTACATACATCAACTTAAAAAATTTATAAACGTAAAGATCTGAAAGTCGGTCTAAAAAATTGGTTATTTTTAATGAGGCAGGTTGTTTTCCTTTTTTTATGTACCTATCCGTAATTTTTTCCAGGGAAATATTAACTCTTAAAATAAACTTTTTTACTGCATGAGTAGGGTTCGTTATTTCAGTAGAGAACAAAGAAGCGAGACATTTATAAAAACATTCTCTACCATTTCAAAACGCCGCTTTAAAGGGTACATTTTTAAGAGTGGCCAATTAAATTAAATTATTCTGTTGGCGCTGCTTAAATTAAATTTTATTCTTGAGCCGGAATTTGAATTACATTGTTTATATTATTAGCGCTTGGTGTGCAGATGTGAGAGGTCTGTTCTGATTACAGGTTGCGCATTCCTGACGTACTTCAGCCCGGAGAGCGCGCTCAACGCCCAGAACGCCCTGCATGAGAAACACACGTTGCCAGGGGTAAGTTTTCCATCCTCATTATCTCTTTGTTCTTTCATATCCTGTATTTTATATAAAAATATTCCGAACATTCATATGGTAGCTTTTAAGTATGTCCCCACAAAAAATTCTCTTTAGTGCATGATGTGAAGGTATTATAAAGGGTATGTTAACTATACAAAGGCGAAAATCAAGCTTCTAAACCGGTTAATTTTAGAATTTTTACTTGTTGGACTAAGCAATAAATTAAAACCAAGTTGAAGTATCTCATAATTTATATTTTCATTGTAGCAAATGATATTTTAGCCCTACACAAAGCTGCAAACCAGTCCTGTATTTTAATTTCGTATAACATTTCCAAACTAAAATTGCTTGTTGCAACAATTAGAAGTATTTTAGAGTTTCTCTCTTTCATTAAAATATATTTGAATTAACATCTAAAGAGGGAATTTGCGGAATTTGTAATAAGCATTTTCACCAAAAAGGTTCCTTTGAGATCTCTTGAAACTTTCCTATTGGTATCTGAAAATTCTTTTGACTTTTATTTCTAGAATTGTATCTAATGATTTCTGACATCGCTTTGGCTTAAACGGATACTGAAAAGTTATGGTGTTCGAATTTACATCTAAACATTCCGACTTTATTTCACACTTCATACAAATATTACTACTGTCAATTTATCTTCTGAATATACTGTCTTTCAAATATTTATTGTTTTAGAATTATACTAATATTTACAGATTACCTCTAAAATGAACAAAAGTATTGATTCAGCAGATTCTTGAACTAAAATTAGGACTGATTTCGTATAAAACCTCTATCCTCTAGGTTCTAAAGTGGATCGTTTTCGAAGTACAGGATGCAAGTTTCATTTACAGTTTCTTGTTTTCTTGTTACCTCGGGAACAATGTGAGATATGAAATATTCCACATAGCGCTTACTCTTTGTTGTCTACTATTTTGTGGATTTTGCGGTAGATACCACCATCACAAGCGGAGATGTAGGGTAGTGCTAATACACTGTTTTACAAAACTTATGTTACGCCATTGGAAAGAAAAACAATTACTTTGTTTTTCAAATTCGCGGATAATTAAGGAATAAGGAGTCCTCGTTTGTTTTTTTATAGGATGCACTGTTGTCGAGTAAAATTAAATTGTTTGAAATTCCACAGTATCAAAATTTGGACCCGTATCGTAATAAAAAGTCCTGGCCCTTCACTTTGAAGGCTGATACCCCAAAAACAGTAAGGACAATGTCTATTAAAGCTTTACACTATTTATAGTTATGTAGAATGTATCAAATTCATTTTTTATTAAATTTATTGAATGCAGGTGTTTCGTTTCGTTTGGAAAATTTCCAAACTGCATTATGCTTACAGAGAAAACTAACTAAAATACAAATTGTTGGTTTAAAATCCGTTCGATACTCTCCGAAATATGAGCTTTCAAAATGAAGGGTCAGGACTTTTTACTACTCCTTTATTAAGATTACTTTATTTACTTCAATCGTCTCTATTGTCATATTATAGTAGTGCTATTGCAAATTCTAATGAAAGACACTGTTTTACTTAACATTATTGTCAAACAGTCTGTTTCTATTTCTATTTCAGCAATTTCAATTTTCAAACATAGCAACCCACAAAACCTTTTTTCTGCTTTGGTATGTGTTGCAACCTAAAAATAAAAATATTAAAAATAAAAATTAATTTTAATGGCTTTAATTTCTGCAAACTTCTTTTTTAACGTTAACATTAAAAAATTACTCTTTTATAACATAATCGTGGTACATTTTGTTCCCTACGTTAGAATATTAAATTCGTAAACGTACAATTACAGAACACACCTACGAAGGCAACCTTAATGTTTCCCTTTCGAAATTAGCAGTGCCTAGCGATAGATCTAATCAGTGTTACATAAACTTACGTTAAAATGTCCATGTCTGCACGCACTACTGATTATCATAATTCAAATTTATTACCGGTTGTTGCATTATTTGGCTTTACCTACGAACACTATACGGTTTCATGATAAAGGCATTATTTACGTTTATGATAAATTAGAACCATATCTCTTTTTAAAGCTTGATGAAAGTGCTTTTCTATATCTACGTTTTAAATAAACTTAATAGTATTTTAGATTAGCATTTCTAGCTTTGTTAATGTGCTTGGATGTTTATCTAAAATGAAATTTGATTATTTAATTTAGCGGTTGACTAAATAAATTACAAATTAAATTACAATAAAAACAAAGGTTTCGAGGTATATTACTGAACTGTAGGTCATTTGGTAAACAAATTATCAGTTTGTTTTTCTACGGAAATTGCTTGTTACTAAAGAGGTACTGCCTAAATTATTTTAGGTCGGTAATAGAAATATCAAAAATAGGAAACGCCATGATTAACAAGAGCAAATTCTTTAAAAGCCTGAACGTCCTTTTAATCACTACATAAAGAGGAGCTTCCTAAGTTTGCACGATAGTTTTCACAAACTATGCGTATGGATCTTAGAGTCTCTATTGTTCAAAATGATGGTCTAAGAACAAAAAGTGGTTTTCAGATCGAAAGTGCCTTAACACCATCACCGCTTCAAATATCCATCTTGTACATTGAAACATTTGTTTGGAATTAAATGTCTTATCTGTTCCACATTATTATTGATCCCCGGAAATCCAAGAAAGTAATTCAATAAATTGATCCAGGTCCAGTGTGCAAACAATAACATTTTTCTAAACCAAAGGGCATAAAACAATTTTTTTTAAAATTCACAATTTAATGTACATAATTTGATTACTAATATCCACTGACGTTTTTGCGACGGAAGATATCAAAAGTATTCTAGACAAGATATATCGATAGAGTTCAAGTGAACAGCTGCAAAATAGATTAAGCGTGAATAATATAAATCTAACTCTTATTTAGTAATATTAAGGTACGTGAGGAGCAAAATGTCCAACGTTGTCAGGTTTACAACCTGAATGGTAGATTCTTTCTTTTTAACTCTTAAGAAAAAATTATTAACTCGATCTGTTTATAACAATTCATCATCATCATTATCATAATTTGCTCACGTTTATTTGTAAGGTTCTCCTGATACCCTCCTTTGATTCCTGCTCTGTGCCTCCTTCATACAAAAATAAATTTTCTATTGAATCTTTTCCCGTATCTTAGTTTCAATTGGACTACTTATTTGTTGATTGATCAGTTAATCTTTTGTTCTTGTTACACATTCTGCCCAAAGTTAAATCGAGTTGAAAGCATTTTATGTATTTCTTCAACTTTAATCCTTTGATACATCCAGTTATCTGCCGTACAGTTTCTTAAAGTTATATTTAGTACTGTTGACAGTCAAATCAAATTAATGTTAGTTTAGCTACCGAAGGTGGCCTAGGTGTTAAAAAATCTTCTCCTCTTCAGCCAATGGAACCTTATGGTGGAGTAAAGAACCTTAAGCAGAGGTGCAAACGTTGCCCTGGCGGTAAATGAATAAAATGAAAAAATACACAGTAAGTGTAAGTAAGTCCTGATGACTAGAACTCGAGACCCAGGCGGCCCTTGGGACAATGAGGTGTCAGATGGCTGAATGAGACATTGGGTGGGGTGGAAATGGCTCTGGTGGCCTGCAATAGTAATGGCCTTACTTCGTGAGGCAAAAGCTAGACCCGGTCAAGATACTTAAGACACACGTCCGGAGTAGGTAGTGCGAATGTTCTCATCTGTCCACGCAACACATAACACTATTCAAAAACCTCTTGATGTAAGATGAGTGTACTGCCAGTAAGCAATTTGCAGTTGTAATCCTCATCAGATGCTGGTGGTAACTGCTGGCGGAGCGAGGCCCCTAAAAATGTTGACGTTTCCTAAAGAACTCTGGCCCATATAACGTCTGGAACAGAAATGGAGCGTCAGTGTCAGTGTTGAGAGTCGCAGTCGATAAACAATAAAAGATATTCAGCTAATGTAGCGCACCAATTGCAAAAATTTCGAGTTACGATACGTTGGACAATGTTGATAGTCTGGATAATGGTGGTGGTAATATTGTGGTAGAGTGCGGTATCGAATGACCGAATGAAAAGAGCTAGCAGATGTACTGAGACTTTGATGGTTTGCGTGGTGCTGCTCGACATTAATCAACCTGGCCACCAGAAGCCCGGTGGCATATAAAGTAGAGGTCTGGGAGGTAGAACGTTCCATGATGATGAATAGAGAAACCTAACCAACACGGCGTAACTCTTTCGCACACCACTGAAAACTTTAGTTCTTAGTTTCTTATTAAAAAAAATTCAAATTGAGTAATTGTGATTTATTTTCTTTCTTTTTGAATACAATACTTTATTAGAAACTTACATTAATTTTTTTTTGACAAATTATTCAGAATATGTTTTTTCTGTAGTTACAATGCAAAAATACAAATCAAATACTGGTTTAGTCAAAGTGATCCGATATTTGTGAAATTTTGCATATAGTCATGATTTCATATTCTGAACAACTTTCCTTAATAACATTTTGCCGTATTATTGACCGAAATGGTATCTTGCTCCAACATAAAATGGTTTTTTCTCAATTGTCATGACCGTCTTGGATTTTAAAAACTAAAAGTGTGCTTGAAATTCTTTTCAAACCAAGCAGGGCGGTATCCCAAAACATCAAAAGAGGGTTCAAAAATCTTTAATCAATTATACTTATAGTGAAGTCAACCCGGGGACACACTCTATATAAAACTTTGTCAATCCGACTCTGCCTCTAAATCTAAGCAAAACAATTCAGATATTTATATTTACCGTTGCATTAGTATTCCTTATAATTGGACTTAGGACACAGAGAGACTGTCAAGTGTTAATCGTAATAAGCATAGACGGTTCGTACATATTATGTATTAAGATGATGTTAGGATCAATGAAATTATCATTTATTTAAACTTAATAAATTTCTCATTTTCTTTTACTTTAAACATTCTATTTTAATCATGCCAGTCCTACTAATACATAAAGTTATTTTTAAAAACGCGAAATAAATTTTAAAGCCGCTAGTCAGCATATCATTATCGAGAAATAAACACATTTGGCATATTTCTGATCAAAAAGTACCCGGAATTCCCCATTCAAACAAACCGCGCTTGAGATATTGTCAAAATCGTTTTTTCCTCTAGGTAGGTACATCTGTCATCTGGCGCTCAAATATCTGTTTGAGCGTCATCTGTCGGAAGTTTGTGCGTGATAGCTTTGTAAACAAGTCAGTGTTTGTTGTGTTCTGCGAATTTCGCAATGTCGAATTTAGTTGAGCAGAGTTTGCCTGAAATTTTGTGCTTCTAACAAAATATCATGTGCGGAAGCGTTAAAAATGTTAACGGTAGCCTATGGGGATTCGACAATCTCGAAAACACAAGCGTACGAGTGGTACAAAGAGTTTAAAGCGGGCCGTACTGTCGTTGATGATTTGCCTCGTTCCGGTCGTCCATCCACCAGTATCACTGACGAAAACGTCGAAAAAGTTAAGGAAATTGTCCTCGCAGATCGTCCTGTGAGCATCAGGGAGATAGCAGCCGATCTTGGTATCTCGTTCGGATCGGTGCAGAGCGTCATGCATGATGATTTGGGCATGAGACGAGTTGAAGCGCGGCTTGTGCCGAGAGTGCTGAGTTTGTTGCAGAAACAGCATCGCCTTGATGTCGCTACAGAAATGCTTTCTTTGGGCCAAAATGTTATCGACGGCATCATTACCGGTGACGAGACATGGGTCTATGAATATGACATCGAAACTAACCAAAAATCATCGGAATGGCGCTTCTCAGACAAGCCAAAACTCAAAAAACCACGACAGAATCGATCTAAAATCAGAGCTTTGTTGACCGTTTTCTTTGATTGTCGTGGTGTGGTCCACTCCGAATAAGGAGTATTACGCGAGCGTATTGAAGCGTTTGAGGGAAAACGTTCGTTGCAAGAGGCCAGAATTGTGGAAAAACAACTCATGGTTTGTTCACCACGACAACGCACCGGCTCACACATCTCATCTTGTACGCGATTATTTAACCAAAAACAACGTTCATACCGTTCCGCAAGCTCCGTATTCGCCCGACATGGCTCCTTGTGACTTTTTCCTATTTCCACGACTCAAGTTATCACTTCGCGGAAAGTGTTTTGAAGATTGGAGGAAGCGTTGGAATATGTGTATTGCTTGCAATGGAGATTACTTTAAAGGGAATAAAATGAATATCGATTAATAATTGAACCGTTTTTGATTTATTGAAAAATTCCGGGTACTTTTTGATCAGAAGTTACTACAGCAGACCAGTTTCAATATTCAACAGCGCCCGCCTCGACTTTATTCAGATTGTATTCATACGATTGACGGGTTCATGGTTGTTAGTACTTACAGGTGCATTCTATAAGCAAACAATCATATGTATGTAGGCGTATTTATAGTAAACGAGTCTTTCCGTCTAGAAATGTTCTAAGTATATAATTATAATTAAAAGACCGGCTACTTTTACTAGAAAGTAGAAAAGGAGCAAATTAAAATGGTTTAGGATCTTTACCTTTTCTACTAGAAAGTGACTTATAACGGAACAGTTCTTAGGATAGATAAAAATGAATAAATAGATCAGTAGGTGTATCTAAAAGGCGCTTGGATGTTTTCTAAAATGAAACAGAGAAACTAACTAACAATAAGTAAAGTTAAAATGTTTGTAAATCGATTGATTAGTTAGTACTCGTAAGTATTCGAATAAAACGCGTTTCACATTTCATGATGTTATTTTATACATACAATTCAAAATACAATATCGAAGTATTTGCTAAGAGTTAATAGGAAGTACCTTCTATCATTTTGTTTTATTCTTTCATAAACTTTCATTTTTCCATTTCATAATTCGCTGTTTCACTCTTTTTGTAAACGAAATTTTAAAACTGCAATAAATTATGTAGCTTTTTGCAAATGAGTTTTTTAGTGATGAGCAAATATACAAATGTACGTCTGTAAATAATTTTTACCATGTTCAACAAATTTATGTAAATACTCGTTAACCATGTAAAATTCAAAACATCAATATTGTTTCCACTGGTATTTTACAAAGAGAGAAGCGACCTGGAGAAATTTTAGTTGTTGCTTTAAAAAACAAATTAAAGTACTACATCCAGTATGTACTTTCAACTGTATAAATACGACTCTTAAATTTGAAGTTCGCTTTCCGCTTTTGTGAATTTAATTCCGCAAAGCAAATAACCAGGAAAAGGCAGCAAGTAGTCGTAGCACTTGAATGATGTACGCCAAGGAGCCGCGTAACGTGTTTAAAATACCGCACCAACAAATTGAATTGAACACCAGAGCAGATCTTCGATAAAACACAAAACAGAACCGATCGCGATTGGCACACATTGGTTCTATTTCTTAAACTTCCTATTCCCACCCGCGACCTGTATAGTACAGAGAGACGACATTCGCAAAAGGTTAGCTCACTTTCGTAGGAATTCATTACCCGCTCAAATAGCTCCGCTACGATGTGTAAAACAGCAGCGCATCCAATAATCGAAACTTTTTCGGAGTCGCTTTTTGCAGGCGCTTTTCACCATTTTTTCTGTGTTCGATTTGATTTTGCCGTGAGTGATTTCACCTCCGTCGTTTGAATTTTTGATCTGCGCACATGAAATTGCGGCTGGTGTGAAGTTTGGTTTATATGCTTTCTTTAGAAGCGGTAACATAAACAAACATGTCCGCTGCAGCCCAAAAAATCGTGATCGTTTAGTTCATGTGCGCGCTTTCGGTACGACTTGTTCTAAAAAGTTTGCCGGAAACGAAGAATCTCAACTCTTTTAAGGTTTTCCTTGTAGCCCGGATACGCACGTGTTTCAAGATTCAAAATGGATTATGAAATGTTTGTTGTTCCTGACCTTTTGGGTTATTATGATGGCATGCTGGTTAGTATAATTTAAGAAATTGTAATTATTAAATTTTCTTTATTTCGTAACTGGGGAGTAAAACGAGAAAACGAAAGCGAGTTTACATTAAATGCTTTGAAAATTTAAACATAAAATGCAAATCTGTTACACCAGTTACATTAATAGAAATGGATAAAATCGAGGGGAAGCAAATTTAAATATAAATTGATTTAAATTTCGTAATGAATTCGTCCATTTAAGCTTTTGTATAACTGTAACGTTTACCGTAAAACATTGACGTTTGTTACAAAAAAGGAGAAAGCACAATAAAGCAAACGCCATGATCAAGATTCATTGTGTAAAAGAGGGAGGACAAGTAGAGTTTAAATAAAAAAAATGTTCGGAGTATGCAAATGAAATGTGATCTGCTCTCTCCTTTATCTCTTCTACAATATACTACTGGCCTGTCAAGTAAATTGTTTTAAGGAATTTTAGTAATGTGACACTTTATAGTTTGAGTTACGTATAAGTATTTATTCGCAGATATGACAGTCTTAACGTAAGGCAATAATTTAAAATTGAAAAAAAAGTTATTAAATACTTCTTATACCTTTATTGATAATGATTAACTACAACCTGATAAATTGTGTATATTCAATTCGGTTTGAAATGAAACAGAGAGTAAGATTTAATTGATTTATATTTATTTAGTTTTACAGTTGCCAGAACACTCATTGAAAGTAGCTATTAATGTAAAACGATTCAAAATGGTACAAGCTGGTGTGCGTTTTAAAAAAATTAAAGATCGTTAGGTTTTTTAAGTCCAAGAGAATTTGCAAATGTTCGCTCTTGTTTGGTTATGCATAATATGCATAGATCTGTCGATTGTCAAATGATTTCCTTACCAAATCAAATTTTCCTGACCCTCAAAACATTTCTGACACGTATCAAATATCTTATGATCTTCTTTCTACGTCTGTGTTTTTTTTCCTTTTGGCGTCAACGACTTGCTAATAAATGCATTCATTTTATTTTGTAAAGATAGAAGATATTGTCAAAAGCAGTTGCTGTCTTTTTTTTAGAATAGTCTGGTCTATTGCAAAACACAGTTTTTTTCAGTGTTTGCTGACTTGGTCCAAACACAGTATTTCAACCATACATCGCAAAGGTAGCCTCATTCATCTAAGACACTTTCTTTATTTACAACAACTTTCAGAACTGTTGTCTTACCATTAACACTAGAACACGTCCAGTTTTGAACGCAACACACCTTAGCGACAGTTTCAGGCGGGCGTCCAGAATGCAAGTTTCCAACGGAGGCTACAAAAATTTCTTTACTGAAAAAAATCAATTCGTCGCACTTGTTTGCTGAACAACAGTAGCAGCAAAATTGGGATCTTGTAGAATGACGCTCCGAAGTATTCATCGATGAGATCCGCATTGCATTATATCCTGATGCAAAACGTGTCAGGGCATTGCGATAAAATGGAGCCTATGCAAGGTTATAACACGTCAAGGATTGGTTTGAATAGGAGTTATGTTCGGAAGCCGCACACCACTCTTGATTATTATTATAAGGTGCTGAAACGATTGTGCGTACATATTGGAAGGAAATGAGTGTCCAATTTATTCAGGTCGATATCATCAAGCAGTAGTGGTGACAAGTTTTAGTGAGCAGTTTATTTAGTTCTAATCTTTCTAAGTTTTTTTACATTTCTCAAAAGTTACTTCCATACTTGTCATGGTTTTACTTCAAAATGGTATTTTGAGATAGTGTTATGTGATCTATTTCTGACAAAACCTGCCTGCAGTCTTTGTATTATGTTTTTGTATATATGTGTTTGCATTAGTTGCTCGTAATTTGTATCTACGTGCGACTCAAAGTGAAATACTTATTTAGTAAATGAACTGCCATCTACAATGTAATTTGATCTAAAAGTTTTCTCGTGTTTTTTGTCTTGTTTAGAGAAGTTTCTAAATCAAGGTATATTGTAGCACTAACGTGATCAGAGGACCTTCACACTACTAATGTACAAATATGAATCATTTCGGTTTTCGCATTTCACCACTTCTCTGATTATCTTAGTAACATTATGTAATGGTAATTCAGCAAACAGTCGAAGATATAATATTTTGCCAGAACAAATTCTTTGGGGAAAGATTTTGCATACTTTGATATTTTTCATGTACTGATTTTGCTAAACATGTTCTGTAAGTTGTACATAAGTTTTGCTAAGTCTATTTACTTTATCTAATCAAAGGTATCAATTACTACCACCCATCATGGTAGTAAGAGATCTGCAAATCTCTTCTCACTCATGTCAAAAGTTTGTCAAGGGTAGTGACAACTGTTAAGATACCAAACATCTTATTCACATGAGCGATTTCACTTTTTTATTGTAAAAGAAGGCATTTTATTGAAAGTGTCGGTCTTTGAAGGTTATTGTTTTGAATCTGAAAGGAACATGAAATTATCGGATTAGGAAACAAACACGCACTTAGGTCCAGTTGCATAAAGCATATAGTTCAGTGCTCAAGTTAATCTCATGGTTAGCCGATTTGATTGGATAATTCTTAATACAATAATATTTAAGGGTTTATAGTATTTTTAAAACAAACTAATGCAGCACAAACCTCCTTGTCATTTTTTCTTCCACGTTTATCTTTGCTTATCATTTCATTGTCTTTAGGAGTCTTGAACTTGTTGCTATAACAATCAATAATTTTTGCATCTTCAGTAAATTTAAAACAATGTTTAAAACATGTACCTACTGTCTCAAGATAGGTTCTGCTTGATACTTGTTCCAAGTTCTTGTTCGTCTTTGGAACTTGCTCATATCCTATGAAACTTTCTTCCTTATTGTTTTTCTCGCTTCACTTTATTGTTTCGCCGTATCTTTTTTTCTTTTCTTTCCATTCTCCCCAGATGAATTTTTGTTTATTTATTTATTTACATTTAAATATTTCCAAGGTTACCGCTCCGATGCTTGCTGAAGGTACATAAGTTAAATTTTAGTTTGAATGTTTTGCTGAAATAATTCTGACATGTACCTGTCTACTATGGTTGTTAGAGTGAAATAGTTTTATGAATATTCTTTGAAATCCTCATGGTTTCTGTATAACTACCCATTCAAAGATGTCTTGTGCAGCGTGTACGCAGTTTACAAAACTGTCTAGACATAGTTTCATTTTGATGATCTTTGCTACTAATTCTAGTTTACGCTAGTTAGATCTGGCTTACCTCAAAATTTGATGAAAGTCGATAGATTCAATTATTACATGTTTATTTTTATCACCAATATCATTTTTAATATTCAGATACCCTTAATAACATAAATTTGATTTGCAAACTAGGTACATACCTGGCTCTAGCAAAAACTCTTGAATTTGTGGTAACAAAGAGATCCGAATATTACTGGACATAATTTTTTGTAAAATAATTTTCAATGTAATGCAGTTAGAATGAAAGTGAAAGCAAAAGGGGTAAATATCTTAAGTGCTGGTTTCATTAAATATTTAACATAAAACTAAAGTACAAAGTTTTTTTAGGATAGGATGATAAGAAAAATGTTTTTTCTCCTTGAATAAAAGCACTAGAAATTTTTTATAGCTAATACGCGCGAGCACTTGATCTCAAATGTAATAACGGCACGGACCATCTGCCTCGCTATCAACCTTTGCGCATATTACACGTTTAGGTAGTATCTAAATTTATTTTGGAAGCAACAGACTCGGTACCGTTTAAGAGTTTTGGACTATAGCTATAATTCTTCTTTGGTCATAAATAAGATTACAGAAGAGAAATGTGAGCATGGGCGTGTTCAAATGGGTTTACATTGAATTTCCCTCAAGTTTTATACGGAGAACGTTAATTTTCTGCTGTTGTGTTTGCTGGCGGAACGTGTAAAAACAGTAAAACAGAACTTCCACACTTTATGAATATGAATATGAGCAGTTGTTTCATACATCTCGGTAGTAACTCACTGAGTAACAATTATCAAAGTTAGTTTCTAGTACTCGTAGACTAAACTAAGAACTAACATTGGAGAAAGACATAATAATACAATTGCAAGAACACGATGATGAAGTTACGCTTGAAGTGCAACTTAACAATGATATTACCTTTAAACTTAAAATTAACACACGCAAATACATTATCTCCTTTAAGTTGTTACTTCAATAATATGACGCAAATTTTAGCTTGATATTTGATCAAGACACCTACCTATAAGAGTTCTCGTGTCTGCTTCACCTTTCGAAAGATTTCCAGGAAAGCTTTAAAAGTTGGTTCACCCTAATTTGGGAGTAATAATTCACCTAGTTGTTGATCTGAATTCGCTTGGGCTTATAAAGAAAGTTTGCGTGTCCTCCCATATTTTACTTAAGTTTTACGTCGTGTTTTGTTAATCAAATATTAGTAAATGTAGTGTAATGGCTAATAAATAAAACCAAGGGAAATAATATTTTTGAGCCTGCTATTTGTTAAAGGTTGGGTGTAAGTTTGAGTAATAATTTCCAGAGAAGAATAAGTCATTCGTGAACACATTTACAAAAGGGGTTTAATTCAAACGAACAGCCCTAGGCTTCTCTTTTGTTATTATAAAAGCATATTCGATGGGGTATGCAGCACTAATATCATTTGTCACTTAAAACAATTTTTCTTTCCTTTGTGTGCTTATGGAAATTATCGTAGGTACGTGAAATACTGGTCGCAGTTTTCTTGCCACTAAGGTCTGTAATTTGTTTAAAACATGCTACTTACTTAATTCATACAGTAGCGGCTTTGAAATATTCTTAATTTGAGCATTTACAATGCCTTGTGGTTTTTGAGCTACTTGATGATTTAAAAATTAGAAATAATTAATAATCCATAATTGTGTAGGTAATTTTCAAAAGTATTTAATAACGATGAAACGTGAATTACGATTTTTTTTCTTAGATAACCGGCCCTGTGATGTTAGTTGCATTTAAATGAATTCACTGCATTTACTTACCTTAATACAATATGTTCGTGAGTTGATAACGTTTTATAGGTCATAAATCCGTAATGGTTCACACATTAACATCGTTTTGTAAAGAAATATAAAAAATATCAGTTTCCGGGAAAAGCAAATAGAGGAAAAATTATTACTTTGATTAATTATTCGTGTTTTATATTCCTTTTTGCGTTGCATTTACTGTTAACATTTTTACCTTCTACAATCAAATATTATTGCACAGTCAATGTCTAATAGCAAGATATTCTAATGCTATACATATTTAAGACTGCATCTTCAAGTTCCTGATCCATATAATCCATTATTTGATAAAATAAGTAAGTTAAACTTTGATGCTCTAAATACAGAGTTCTGCTTGGTGTAAGAAAAGTTAATGATCAATCAGAAGGTCGGACTGAAAGCGTTATATTTTAACTTCCTTCTATTTAAGAAATGAATCTAGCTGTAAACACAAGAATGTGAAACTATAAGTTCAAAAATGTTATCATAAAATACTCTGATAAACGTACAGATCTACCAGGGAGTGTAAAACACTCATTAAATTAATGTACAGTGCAGCTTCGTATAAATCGGACGTGCGATTATTTAGAATTATTTTGACACTCTAGTCATCCGGACGCTTCACAATGTCTAATCACTTGCTTGTGGAAATTTCTGTGGTAAATTCTTACATTTATACTAAGGGGATCAAAAGTTTTCACATACCATAGCTACATTAAATAATCTTGCATATGAATCTCACCATTTCAAATGCTGTATTTTAGTGATAAAAAATTATTAGGAGAAATGTTATTGGAAAAAAGAAAACACGTTCTGCTTATGTTAGAAAAGAAGGTAAATTTTAAAAGAATTAGAATAGGAAAGGATTATGAGATATGTAGCAGAAATCTAATATCTCAAAATCAACAGTTATTTCTATGTTTTACCCGTTTAGTTGTTTTATTGTTGTATTCTTTCAATAAATATGTCTTTAAACAGTTCAAGAATAAAAAACAGTAACTGTTCACTAGCACGACTTTTCATTTCCCTTTACCGCAAACATTTATTAACACTTGATGTAAGTAGTACTTAAACAATTACAGGGATTTCAAGCTTGGGAAAGTTATTTTAATGAAATTTATTCTTTGGCATTTATTGCCAAAGGTGGCCATGGGAAGTCAGTCTTCAACTAAAAAAGATTATTGTGCACAAGTGCAGAAACGCTATTTAGCCTATCATTACTCGTATACTTTATATCATCTAAACTTGCTCTGTCAGTAAAAATTTTTGAATAGTGTCATGAACGTAACAATTCTCCATTGTTAGTTTGTTAATTTAAGCTAACAAGCAGATAAATGCAGACCATTATAGACCAGCCAAAGTTACTGTCACATGTGATACTAGCACGTAGCTTTCTGAAAATGCATAATATCAGCAGTGTAGAGTCCCAAAATAATCTTTAAAAACTTTTGGCGCCACAAAACGTCTATAACAGTAACGTTTCCAGTAAACTGAGCATGGAAAGCCATCGGACGTAATTACCACATACTTAATAATGTGAGAAAAAGCGTTAATTAGGAAGTAAAATATCCAGTAAATCTCCGAGTGCTGTTCCGAACAACTATCAGCTTCCAAAAAATGTCGCTTTAATCAAATTAAGTTTAATACAGAAATAGAAGGTGAAGGAAAAGAAAACATCATGTTTACAATAAATAACAAGCAAAAAAAAGTAATAGCAGAATGGAAAGGGAAAAATTTTGCAATAGCAGCAATAGGGCAACCGTTCTACAAAGAGGAAATAACAAAATAAAACATAGCACGCTTTCAAAACCCAAACCGTCATTACCTTTGTTAACAGAATCAGCTGCAACGAATTAAAGTGTAGGGTTGGACGGATACCGCACTGATACCGATACTTTTGATACTTCTCTGCCCGATGCTGATACTGATAACAAATTGGTTGCCACCACTTTAAGTTGTTAAATAATAAATAAAACGGTAATATAAAAGATAAAACGCGTTATTTTAGTAACCTTGACCTTGACAGCACATACCAATTACTAAACATTAAACATCATGGACAACTCCTGCTTTGCTTGGTGGTTTACAATTCAAATAGACTAAATCCATATCGAATTCTGCGCGCATCGATTAACGACAGTAAAATAGTATCCGAGTGTAGGTACTTCATTTAGGTATCGGACACTTGTATAAAGTGCATGATGTGAGCGCCACAAAGGATGTGCAAGGGGTGCAGTTACATCCTGGCTCGGTAAATGTTGGATCAGAAATGCTAGGAGATGCTGGAAGAGGACCCTAATAAGAGGCCAGGGAAAAACATTATTAAATTTACGCTATACAGGAATCCAACTAGGCTAGAGATGTTTGGGACAAAGAAGCGTTCTAGTAAAGAGTTTTCTGATTTAAAAGTCTTTTAATAACACGGAAGTTATGATTAAAAAAGGAAAATTGAAAAGTTAATGCAGAATACGCAACTTTTTTTCAATCTAATCTAACATACACACATAGAATCTGAACATCCTGTGTAAGACTTTTGTGACATTTTTTCTAAATTTCTGTTACATTACTTAAGTAAAGCCATTTGAGACAAACATTGTTATTCCTTTCACTAGCACTTGTACTAGAAGATTATTAGCATGCCTATGGACAAAACTACTGCAAATTTCTCTTTGCTCTTGGGAGCTGTCCAGTAACCAGTAAACTGCAGCTTATTGGTTTATTGTGTTTTTCCCATTGAATTTACTGTCTTTGACTGAATGAATGTTAAACATACTTGGTTTTGTTTCTGTCGACTCATAGAGATGATCTGCTTCCTCATTGAACTGTTTTGGGTCTTCTGTTGCACATTTTGTACTTTAGGTCCATTTTATTTACGTGCCTTTTTACAGGTAGATGCCCTGTAAGGTGACCTACTACTATTCGTAAATGGTTCCTTCTCAGTATGAGCAAGGCTTCTCTTCTTAACCTAGATAATCTATATAGGTTGTTTCACACCCAACTAGCCAAACTGAGAGAATGCACTGCTGATGTGAAAAGGAACAAAAACACTTAGAGTAACATTTTTTGACTAGAAGAATTTTAACAAATGTTTTCAGAAAAGTACGTAACAATTTAATGCATTTTAGAGTTTTGTATTTGCGAAACCTAGGATGAAAGCAATTAAAGATTCATCCGAGGAGCACGTTTGATGACATCATTGATTATGATTTTTACGTGGCCTTGATTTACATTACAATAATAATAATAATAAACTAAAGCCTGCCCGGGATAACTGTAAAAATTTAACTTTTGTTTTAGAGCATGTAAGCTTTTATGTTTTTATTATTTTTGTAAATTTATTGTGGTTAAGTTTCGAATTTTCTCTTAAATATGTCTTGATCTTCTTCTAAACTATTGGTTTACGGAAAAAACTAAGATATAGAAATTCGGTTTGCTTTTTATCTCTGTGTCCACACGTAAATTGGGTGTGAAACCTGCTGTGTGGATTTTCCATGTTCTTGCTTCGTAGATCCATTTTCTTCCTTGTTCACAGACTGTACTTTAGGTGCACCCAGAATATGTTCCTGCCCAAAGTATGATGTTTCTGCTGCCCTTTTAGCCTGTTCATAAGCTGTTTTATTGTGTTCGATTATTTGATATTCTCGCATCCAGATTAGTTTCACTGCATTGTGGTCTGCCAGTCGCTTGAGTTCTTCAAGGTATTCCTATAAGGCGTTTTTGGAAATTCGCTCTGAACGATCGTGTTTCAACCTGATTACAGCCTAAGCGTTCGTTTATTCGACACGGTTCGTTACCCAGCGCTCGAAAAACTACAAAACTATAACCGGGGTGCTTACCCGGTCAGTTTAAAGTAACCCTGGTCGGCGAGTAAGGTTGAATGGGTTAGTAGTAAATTGTGACGTTTGTGAGGTTAGAAAGTTCAAGATTCAAAAACATTAAGGAATGTTTGGGCGTAATTGTTTCAGCATGGATTCAAAACAAAAAATTGTAGCTATTGCTGTTAGTTTCCTTTTCTCTGGCGACTCTAAAGATGACGGAGAAAATGTTATGGTTGTTGCTCATTAATTTAAGAAATGAGAAAACATAAAAATTGTTTGCAAAATGTGGGTATCATCGGATTAACCTAACCAACCTGCTGACGTCAGATGCTCGACCCGGGTATATTACCAGGTTGAACTTCCGAAAACGCCTTATGTTAGTCTAGACGTTACCTTCGAGTTCGCTAAAGCCTTCGGGCAGCCTGACTATCTGTGAGTATTTGAACTCGTTTCTTACCATAAAGCCTCCTGTTATTTTTCTGCGCACGTTGCAGGATAGCGTATTCTTCTTCTTGGAAGACGTATGTACACTTCTGTCCCAGATCCTGTCTCGGGCTTACACCGATTTGTATACCAGGTTTGCTCTTCGCAGGTTAATGTGAAGCTTTTTTGTTTCCATTTCTTTTAATCTGTACAATAATGTTTAAGGAGAGTGTCGAATTGTATTTAGCTATCATATGATCTGTCTTTATGTTTATTCTGGCTGCTCCATATGGTGTCAGTCCTGATGTGATTGGTATGTTGCTCACTTGATTTCCTAGTAGTTTTAGGTTTAGTTTGGATTCTGAATCTTATAGATCTCATTATTTGCAGGATTAGTACTGAATTAGACAATAAAGTTACATTCATTTGAATAGTTTTGAAGTTTAGTTAAAAAGCAGAAAATGGGATTCTTTTCAGTGTTATACTGTTGCAAGTTATACTTATGACCTGTTAGCTGATATGTGACTAGCTTAAGGTTACTGCCGTCTTGATCTGATCTTAATTGCTCTGCTGTAATGGCTAATTGGTGCAAATTCTATTAAACTATTAAGTTTAATTTAGCCTTTTTTAGACCTATGGAAAGAATACTTTTAGGATCACAATACTCAAGAAACTAGTCTGTCACCGTGCTATATTACTTGATGCCTTCAGCAGTGAGATTTATACATATAGTCTAACTAACGAAATCCAGGAAGATGCGGTTTTTAAAATTCTCCGCTCTTTTCTGCCGAGTTTGACTATACAAATACGTACTAGTGATTTTTCTTGAACAAGTGAATGGTGATATTACGCAGTCGTTTATAGATTATAGAAATAATATTCATAATAATAAAACAATCTCAAATTGGCCTTGGATAGTTTTCTAAATTGAGCTTTCAAAAACCCGAGAAACAGAAGCTTCTGGAATGATTGAACTTAAATAACTGTAGTGAACTGTCCAAATTAAATCTCACTACTAACTCAATTGCTCTGTTTCAATAGACTGACAACTAAGAAGTTAAAAGTTTAAAAACGTAGTTAAGACTTACGAGAAAATTGGAAGAATGATTTGCCTTAAAATTATTTTAACCTTGATAAGCTCTAGCTTGAATCTATGGGCGTCTGTTAAGCAAGTATTTTAAATTATAAAAATGTTTTTCTGCAAAATGTGATACTTTTCCACATTGTCATTAGAAGGTACAACTTCTTGAACTAAGAAGCTGTAGAGGAGCTACCTGTTAATCTAACCTGTCGAAAAACTAAAGGAAAAGGATAATTTATTAGGCCAAATAATCTTGATTTTAAAAACTCATTGTTGATCATAGTAATTAACAGGAATGTTAATATCACTACCAAAAGTAAATAAGTCAAAGATTTTCTTGCAGACAGAAACTACATCTGAATTTTCCAATGGAAAAGAATGGCATGTTACATTACAAATAAGCCTAAAGGTGAGGTTGGTAAAGATTAATAATTTATAAGTAGTCAATATCTTCTAACTTCTTTTGCTAAGGAAGACAGTTTAGCAATAAACTTGACAACCTTTTTGCATTGTTTGACCACTAAACTAAATACGTAATTATTTTGGTTTTACTTCAGTATTAACCGCGGTCTAACAACTGCATGTCTTGTCCTTAATAATGAAGGTTTGAGGTGAGCTTTGTTATTTGTCGTATAGGAAATCTGTGTATATCAACTTCTGCCAAAATTTACTTAATTCTTGTACTAGAACTCATTTATTTCCCAAAACGAAAACGTTTAATAATCTTCCTATCATCTATATCTGTTATTTTGTCTTTATTTGCTCTTTTATCGTTTATCCTATTTTTGGCTTTTGTTTAGGTGTATACCCAAGGCAAATGGGAAACAATAAAAACTTTTATAGTTGTTGATTTTTCATTACACACTCATTAATTTTGTTGGAATAGATTTTTCAAAAAATTCAAAAAGTTGGGCTAGACGTTAGACAGTTTCTTGAGCTTTTTCCAATGGAGTATGATAAAATTAAATCACCTAGAAAACAAAAGAGCAGCAATGTGAAGAATCAGATTTTTAAATGCAACACTGCGTATCCTACTACTACCTACTTACCTACTTATACTTTTGGTAATTTTATTATTACTGTTACGACCTTTCCTATTGACGAATTAAAAAAAGTAAAAGTTGCATTGTATCCAGAATTTCATAAACATTCTGACAATCCAATAAAATACTGGGTGTTCTATTTCGAAAACTTATTCTTCAAATCGCTTCTCTTTGGTTTTATAGATCATGAGATTTTATCTTAGACCATTGGAAAGAGAACAAGGAACTATTTAATCCAAGTTTTTGAATTTTTTGAAAAACTTTATTCTGACAAAATTAATGAGTGTGTTATGAAAAACGAACACCCCGTATAGCTATATATCTATTTAGTAGTAGACCTCACGACTTTATCTATGTAGGGTTATAGAAAATTCGAGTCTACATGTTATTGCATAGCGCTTTTTTAAACAGTAAAGAAATTAAAAATTCAATTTAAGTGCTCTTTATTGATTGTTCTTATAAGTAGTTTAACTCTTTGTATTATTCAAATTTGAAAGCGTAGTTGCTACAGAATTTGCGATAGTCCGCCTTTATCATATGTTAAATCTCGTACTAAAGGAACCTAGAAATTTGCTTGCTTTCTGAAAACAAGACATGTCTTGAATATTTATTTAAAATTAAAATTAAAATTCGTCGTGAGCAAGGATAGAGCTTTAGATTAACTAGTTATAATTTAAAACTGGTTTTTGTAAATTTCTCTTTTTTTACATTACATCTGATATTGTAGGAACACATTTTCCTGCTAAAGGTATAAACTTCTAAACTATAAATTAAAAAATTAAAATTTCAAACAAAATATTTTATTTTTATGATACTTAAGGGCACATTTTAATTAATTAAAAAACTTTCGAGTTTGTTTTGTCTTTTTACATTTAAATCCGAACTTTAACCGGGACACTCCTTTCATAATCAAGAAAACCTAGAAATGCAAATAACATTATGATGTTAATGTTTTTACAGCATCCTTTAATTGGGCATTGTGTTTTCGGGAGATTTACTTTTATTTTTGGGGGTGCTTTACGAAATTTCCATTGTAATGCGTTACGATAACTGGAAATGGAACTTAGAAGGATTTTAGCAAAGAAAGACATTATTTTTTTCAAATAAATGAGTTCTCCCAGGCGTTAGGCTTTTTTCTTAGTGGAGTTTTACACGCAAACTTTCCTTTTTGAGAAATTCCTCTTTGTTTCCAACAATAATTGTATAAATAAGATATAACGAGAAACATAATTGAGTTTATCAATAAAAAAAGCTTTTATGTTATTTATATAAAAAGAACTGTTTTTATCTAAATTTAACTGATAAAACTGACGTTCCCTATAAATTGATTGTGTTCATATTCTGTGCGTTTATACACAGTTTTTACATCCGCCGAGCATATTTTAACATGCGTTGACAGATTGACTGTCTTTGTGGGTTAAAAACAACATGTTTTCCCTTACTTTTGAGCTTGTCGATTGAATTCTGTTCCACGAGAAGATCAAAGGTTCAAATAAATCGGATTTTGTCCACTGTAGATTGACTTTTGTCTCTGAAATTTTTATGACTTTTGCTATAGCTTTTATACGTCGTTTTGACCTTGTGCAAGCGGTTCTTCATTAAAAAAGCAATTTTCAATTAGACGGGTAATTTAATTTTTGGCCCGTGTTCCACTAGAAACGTTTAGCCTTTGACGAATCAACTTGTATGTATGTTTTTCAGTTTCCGTCTCTGTATTATATAGGTAGGTTTTTACGATAACGATTTGGTGTATCGTCGATCTATTTCTGGATTTATGCTTATTTATGAAAGCGATTATTTGATTTTACACACTTTCGAAAGGCGAAACTTATGCCCTCGGCCTGGATATCGTCAGTCTATGTTTTATTTATTATTATTGGAGATTTTGGGGAATTCAAAGCCTTGCAAACATAGGATCTGGACTTTCAAAAATAGACTCATTGGCATGTGTTATTTATTTTGAAAGAAATTGCTCTGACGTTATATCTGCATTTAAAATTCTAAATAAAGCAAGTTTTTGTTTGATTAAAGTTTGTGTTGATTTAAGCAGATTTTTAAGAAAGTATCAAAATAGCTAAAAATTCTTTCATTTAATTATGAAAATAGTTGTGATGGAAAAATTTGGAATTCACTCAAGGATTCTGGCCTTTGTCTATACTAAAATCCGGCGGACTTGCGTCATCGCTGTTAAAATCTCTCTATCGTGTTGTCTTTTACTTATACTCGAATTATATTGTGTACGGTTCAATAACTTACTTGAAATAGATGCCTTTAGCAAACGCGTTACATGTCACATTTTATTATAACGATGTGTTTTAGATGGGGACGATTCGTCAGTCGTCACAAAGAAACGCCGGCGAAACCATAAATTACACTTTTGTCTTTTGTTGTATACGTTGGGGAGTATAATATTTTACAGACTTTTTCAGATGTTAAGGGAATATTTTAAGTGCTAAAATAATGTTTGAAGAAAGTAATAACGAGTTTGTATTACAACCGAAATAACTTTTTTCATATCAGATGGCTCTCTAGTGTGATTTCTTTCTCATACGAATTTGTAAAACGTTTTCGTTTCTAACATATTTTATTGCACTAAGCATTCGTTATCATAAATAATATTTATAACAGGATTGCCGTTGGAATAAGTGGCAATAACGAAATTCGTTTTTTAATCCTTATCAATTATTCAATTTACAACAAAAAGAAATTGTTGGATATACGAAGACGTAAGGTACAAAATCAAGATTTCTACAGAGGCATATTTAGTGTGAATTGAACAGTTTTTTAAATGGCAGAATAATGTTTTTGTAGAGAAAATTCAGAACCAAAGTAGAAAGGGTAACAAGGCTCATAAAGCTTAAAACATCTGCACGTTAGTAGTAGTATAGGTAGTTAGTAGCAGAATAAAATGAATTACATAACTAAATCAGAACACTATAGAAACATAAGCATACACAGTTGGTAAAAAAGTAGAAATAAAAAGCTTAAACAAATCTTGAAAGAAAGCAGGATGAAGAAAAACAGATCTTTGATAGATAACGAATTGCTAGAATGCAACATGAAAGTAGTTTAACTAAAATGAAAACAAATATATTAATCAATGTCAGATATAAAGTGCAAGATAGTTTACAGGATCAAGAAACTAAATGAACTATTAAAATGGTCAAGAAAGTTCCTCACCTAAATTTCTTAAATGTTTTTTTAACAATGCAATGTATCGATGATGTAGAAGAAAATTAATTTTTATTTCCATAAGTATTTACCTGGTCAGTAAAAGAAACTTCATTGCAATCGTATGCTATCTCATCTCTTCGCATTTCAAAGTGACGATTTGGTGTGGTATAATAAGCACTGCTATAGTTTCACCATAACTTTACAAGAAAACTCACTGTGTCTTCTAATAATCGAAAATAGAATTTTGATCTTACCAACAATGAAGAAACTTTGAAAAATACATCACTGTCCCATCAAAAACGACTCAGTTCCAAATTTATTCAAAAGCCACATTGGCATGTTTGAACTACACATGCCAAAAAGCTAACAGAATTTTTAACAAACTTGGAACTTATTCTGGTAGATAAATAATGTGTTTTTCAAGTTGTCTTCATTATTGTTGAGAATATCAAAATTTTGTTTTCGTTATTGGAAGTTTCGAGGTAAGAAACAAATTTGATGTGAATTTTCTGAAAAATCGATAATAAAGAACTTTTTTTATTTGTTATACCAAGTCTGCATTAAGCACACAGATAAACTTCAAGATCTGTTTATTATATGGAGGTCATGCCAAGAGTCTTAGATATGTACGTTTTGGAATCTTTTTGCTTGCTTTTGTATGGGTAGCTTTTATTCGTTTTATTTATAATCTAAAAACAGAACATGTACAAATAGGAGCTTAACTATTAGAATCAGTAACAAATTAACTTTGTGCAACAAACTCATTTCTATGGACCTAATTGGAAAGTTGATCTTGAGGGAAGTATTTCTTTCAAAAAATTAGATTGATACGACCATTACCGATTAAAAGCGTTTTCCATAATAAGCAAGACATAATAGAGCTATCTTTAGTCATTAATCGAGATTGAGCATTTTGGTACAGATAGGATTAGTTACTGTATTACACTGCACCAAATCTTATTTAAAAAAGAAATTGTGCACCTATGTCAAGAACCAACATAGAAATCGCTCGTTGGGCGAAAAAGTCGTCGAGAACGCGTTCTGAACTATGTAAAACATCCAAAAAGCAGAATATTTGTTGTAGCCCTTTCAGAACAACCACAACGGATTCTGGATGGTTGAAAACTACTAAAACATGAAAATGCTCACCACGCGGGTTTTATCTAAATATCCGACAACAGGATTGAACGTATCTTTGGTCGATCAATATATTTGTCGCTAGTATGTGAGTGAGTTTGTAGCCATGTGTGTAGCAAATTGATTGATTGATCATGGTACTACACTCCCAAGTGGAGTTTCGCCGCTTCTTTGCTAAAGCCTTTATAATCCGCATTTTGGGGTGGATTAGTCCCCATTTTCTTGCTGCATAGTGTAGGGGTTTTATGCTTTTCTAAATATTTTTGCAATTTTTCTCCATTTCTTTCTATCTCTTGTTTTTTCCTTCCATTCAGCCGCCTCCACGCTTTTTATATCTTCTTCAACTTTTTGTAACCATCTGTTCTTTGGCCCCCCTCTTCTTTTATTTGCTGGTACCCATTCCATTATTGTTTTGATCTTGTTTTCAGTCCCCGATCTCCAAACATGTCCAAGCTATTTAATTCTCATCACTCTAATTCGTTTTACTATACTTTCACCATCTAATTCCTTCTCTATTTCGTGGTTCATCCTTCCTTTAACTTCATTATCTCTATATAATATTGTTCTCATTACTTTTTTTTCAAAAACGTTTAAATTATGCTGTTCTTTATTTGTTACTACCATTGTCTCTGCTGCATAAGTAATTTGTAGATTTTAATTTTTGTTTGCTTTCGTATTGATTTGTTGCATAGAAATTTTTTATTTGCGAAGAAAACCCTGTTTGCAGCTTGTATTTTTTCTTGGACTTCTGTTTGTAACTCTGCTGTATTGGTTATTGCGATTCCCAAATACCTGAATTTAGTAACTTCTTCAAAATGATGTGTACCTGCTGTTACTCTTCCTGTTCTTGTTTTTCCTCCTACCTTCATTATTTTGGTTTTTCTATGTTTATTTCTAGACCTAGCTTTTTCCTCCTGTCTCTAATTCTGCTACCACATTCTTCATTAAGTTTCTTTGTTTTGTTATTATCACCAGATCGTCTGCATAGGCTATAATCTGTCTGCCTCTTCTTCTTAAAGTCCCTTTTTTATTGATTTTTCTTAATACGTATTCTAGTACTAAGTTAAAGAGAGTTGTAGAGAGAGCATGTCCTTGTCGCACCCCTTTATTAATAAGGAATTCATTTGTCTCTCCATATTCCGTCCTTACTGTTGTGCTAGTATTATTTAGTGTCATTTGTATTAGTGCTCTTAATTTAGATGGTATTTGCAACTCTGCTAAGACTGTTATTAGTCGTGATCTATTTATAGAGTCGAAAACCTGTTTAGAATCAATGAATAACAACTCCACGTTAATATTGTATTCGTATGCTTTCTCAATTATTTGCTTAATCATATGTATAGGCATCCACTGTTGAACGGCCTCTCATGAAACCATATTGATAATCAACTACAATATTTTTTGCGTTATCGTGTAGCCTGTCTTGTATTATTGTAGACAGAAACTTATACGCGACATTTAATGAGGTTATACCTCTATAATTTTTGCAAAGGCTTCGGTCTCCTTTTTTATGGATGGTTATGATTGTACTTTTCTCCCAATCTTTTGGTATTCTTTCCGTAGACTAAATCTTTTTTATTGTATTGTACATGATCGACGATCGTATGTAACTTTTCGCTTCCATATTTAAACAATTCTAGGTTCAGATTGTCGGTGCCGGGTGCTTTTCCATTTCTTCCATTTTTTTATTATTTTCTGTATTTCTTTTAGTATCGGTTCTTCTATGGGTATTCCGTCTTCTGCGTTTTCTTCTTGTGGTTCCATCTCGTTTCCACTGATCAGTAACTCTTAGAAGTATTCCTCCCACGTTAAGATTACTTCTTCATTGCTTTCTACAGCTTTCCCATTTTTATTCTTAAGCCCCTTTACCCCATTTGTAGAGTATTTATTTTGTGCTTTTATTTTTTGATACAATTTTTTTGAGTTATGGGTTCTATTTTCGCTTACTATTTTGTTAGTTTGTTGTATCTGTTCTTTATTTCATCATAACCTGCTTTATCTTATGTACTTTGTGTTTTAAGCCATTTTTCCTTGCTTTTGTTTTTTCTTCTATACACGTGTTGCAGTCTTCGTTCCACCATACATTTCGGCGTTGTTCTTGTACTCTACTTATTTGTACTTCCACAACTTGGTGTAAGACATTTTTAATTTGGTTCCAATTTGCGTAGCAAATAGTAACAAAAAAGTTTTAAATCGTGGCATAACCTACTGTAAATTTACTTCATTTGCTATGAATGTCTGGTAAGATGAAACCCATAATGTGTTGTAGTAAATAACGAAGTGCCAGAACGCGTTATGAGCGTATTTGAATAACCATGACCCAAGTTTGGTTTTTTGGTAGCTTTTAATCATCCAAAACGCGTTTTGATTATTTCTAAGGAATCACCTTGCAAAATGTCGCTTTCTGGATGTTTTATATACCTCAGAACGCGTTCTAGTCGTTTTTGCTCAATAATAATATCTAAAAGCTTACGCGCTCATAGGCATTTTTAAAAGTTGACGTCTACGTTTGTAATTCTGCTATCTATAGCACTTTCATATTGCACCATTGTTTGAATTCCTCAAGCTTTCTCTTGCTTGCCTTGGCAAGTACTTATGGTTCTGCTATTATACCAAAAATATACATAAAAACATTTTTCTGCCAGCATTAGTCTAGCTCTTGTGTCCCTATTATTTTAGCCGTCTTTACACTTCATATACCAAGTGTGGAGTTTCAAACCCATACATAGAACAAAGACTAGCTTTAACAAAATGATCCTGCAGGTAGTAATAGACGGTACAACAAAATCTGAATATCTTATACCAAGTCAGAATTAAGCACACAGATAAACTTCAAGATCTATTTATTATGTGGAGGTCATAGCAAGAGCCCTGGATATGTACATTTTGGAATCTTTCTTCCTACTTTTGTATGGATAGAATAGATACATACATAGAACAATGTATGGGGATTCAGATTTTTGTAATTCCTGCTCCCCAGTTTATTATAATTTATTTCAATTGCCTTTGTAGATTTGTTCTTTGAACCCATAATTAAAATTCGTTAAAGAAGTTTGTTCATTGGACTAATTTATTGATGTCAGATTTGTATAAAATTTCTGCTCTAACGATACCATTTACCAATTCAAACCAGATTAAGAGGGCACTTCTACCCTATCGATTGATACCATTACCTCCCCTGTAGGTTCATTTGGGAAGCAGGAATTACAAAAAACTGAATCCCCATGCGTTGTCCTATGTACGGATTTGAAACTCCACACTCGGTATAAATGTTTTATGCCTTTGTCATTTTAGTTAATGTTCTTTTTAATTATTTCTTGCTTTTAGCTATAACACCATATTAATATATTAATTCTTAAATTGCTACATTTTGTTCCTGTTTCAGAACTTTACTTTTTTTTATTGAATACAATAAAAAAGGTAGTATGTCTTCGTTTCTTGTTGTTTGCCGTAGTTAATTTTGGCAGATTGAGTTTTGTAAAGTTTACGCATAATTTCGAATTTCCCATTTCATAGGTTTCACTCTTTGTTTCCAGATCGAACTGACTCAATTTGACCCCGGAGTCTGAGGATATTCGAGGTTCAAATTTGATGACATTGAATTACTAATTTCTTGGCAAAAAGATTGATATATATATTATTCAATTTTAAGTGTACTTGGCCGCCAGAATGATTTGGCCCCATCTCCAATAGGCTAGTATCTAGATTCTTAGTCCTCCATCCTGGTCCAAATCTATCTGTCTCTATTAAGTCAAGAATACACCTACGATTTGTTATTCTTTCTATCTACTCACTATTTTTCTTTTTTCTAACAGCATACTATCAACTAAGTTCTTAGTTCTTCTTGATCTAGATCTCTTCTTCTGAAAATCCTTTCTGTTCTTCTGTACCCTTAATTGTTATCTATTTTTCTATAGCTGTTCTAATTTTTCTGTTTATTTAATCTCTGAGTTGTAAATATTTTTCCTGAACTTCACCATAAGTATTATTTTTCAATGTGTGTATTTCTCTCCTATTAAGTTTCTGACTGTTTCTGTAATGCAAGATTTCCATGTTTTACCACCAGCACGAATTATTTCTTGCTTAGCTATTATCCATCTTTTTTGCATTTTCTTTTCATATTTTTCAATCTTTGATTAACTTCATTCAAGACTATGTTTCCGTTCTTTGTATGTAATATTTTGATATTCTATTTACGTAGCTTATTTACTTAATAATATTACTTTCTGCTTCTTAATTACTATTACTACTTCCGTCTCTGGACAACTTTTGCAATATCTTACTTGGCTGCCTAATCTTCTGATATCTTCTGGTCTTTTTCAAGTGTACATTTTTTTGAATAAAGTGAAATTAGCAATTGTCAATGCGTTTATAAAAAAAAATCCCTTCTTTATTCCTCCTATCGAATCCACGCAACTAAAATTTTCTTACTGAATTGTATCATTTGGGAATTAATATGGCTGTTGTAAATGTCTAGATGGTGGATATAGATGTAACATAGCTAGGTAAAAAAGGGTTAAAAATTACCTATGTCAGTAAATTCAACTTTTCGTACCTATTAACGCCAGCAGATAAAATTTTATCTTGTCTAACAATCAAAATACGCTATAAATATTCTCAAACGCCCATTGTCCTTGTCCATGTTTACCTCTATTATAATTCCCCTTTCTAAATTTTCTTTTTTCAGTTTTCACAATTTGAATCTATACTACTGGTAATCAAAATCAATTGGTGGGAAAGAAGACTTTTTGTTGTTTGCTGGTGTTGTCACCTTCCACAGGCTTGTTTTCTCTGTTTCAGATTACAGGTTTCATACAGTTAGACAATTCTACGGCGATTCTTTTCGATTTTGAGAATTTTACGTTCACGTAATTTGGTATTCTTACATATACTCACACTGCATTGATTGAAATTCGTGTCAAGTATAAATAATTATAGTTATGTGCTTTATCCTCCAGAAATTTAGAAGTTCTGCAGTTACACAAAATGTTCTTATTCGATTAAACATGCGGATACGCATTTGTGTGCAACTATGTTTACTTAAAATGTGCAAAAAAATACTTTGCAGCATTAACTTAAATTATACCAAATTATTTAATTTAGAAAAATACTTAAAAATTAATTTATTTGCGTATCTACATAAATATATATTTTTGTTCGTGTTCCAGTAATGCCAGAAATTTCCCGACTCACGTTATAACAAAGTCTACCTTTTGTAGTTCTGATATAAAATTTAGCGTTTCATTAAATTTAAAACTCGTCGTTCTTTAATAAATCCTGAAGTAAACATTTTTTACGTTAAGCATGTGTAATTGTGTTTGATGTTGTGTTTTTTCCTCCAAGAACATGGCCTTTTTCAATAGATATACAAAAAGTTTGCACATCTGCGAAAAAAATGTAACAAAAACAAAAAATAATTTTCCTCGTTGTTGTAAAAAAGGATTTGTAACTAGAAGTTGAAAGAAAGAAGAATAAAATTTTATAGATGCTAAACAGTATCTTTTTCTATAATTGTATCGTTTTTGTTTGGAGATAGGTGTCATAAAAGCATCTCGTGGTATTCTTTTTTATGACACCAATGCGTGTTTGTGTCATAAACACATACGCGCGACACAATGCTGTACTGTATCTCATAAATCTCAATAGGCCATGAGGAAGCGCCGGTGCGTTTCACGATTCGGCAGAGAATGGCAGGAATTCCCTCTGACTCTGATGTATAACAACGTTATTTTAGTTTCATTGCTTTGGCAGGCGCTCCACTGCTGCCAAACTTAAATTATTATACCTCAAATTTCAATTTACTGCATTTTGATGTAATCGTTTCCCTGTAAGTAATTTTAGAATGCTTCCCGGTTTGATGGTCAGCTCTTTTCCTTTACTTTTCATTTCCTTACTGTGTATGCTACATCTCTTGTTCATTCGTTGACATTGTTGTCAACCAATGACAGGCGCGATAATATCGAATGCTGAATCTCATGCCCATTGATTTCTAGAGAATTTGATTGACGACAGGAATTTACATAAAGACGTTTTGTGCATTTGGAAATGTTTCTTGCGTCTATTTTAAACATAAGGCTTTTTGCGTTTGGAAACGTAAAATACTGTAATGCGCAACCCCTTAATGGCTCTTGTAAAGTTGGAGGTTGCGCAACGCCCTTATATAAAGGAATATATTATAATGAGAAATTTTTTTGATGTAGGTGTTATGCAGAATATGTAAATGTAATGGGAATGGGGCATCGAGTATAAATTACTGAACAAGTTTCTGCTACCACTTTGTTCTAGTTTTCATATCATGAATGATTCATATAAGCTGCACAACAATTTATAAGACCGCTAACAAACAACCCTTAAATGTCTCATGACTAGCATAATAAATCTGTGTCCTTCACTAATGTGGACATTAAAAATAAAAATACACACCTTTGCTTATTATCGCGTTAATTATGTAAGCATGGAATTTGCGACTAATTTGTTTCGTATTTCTATTTTTCAAGCGAAGTGTTAAAAATTATAGCCCTCTTGGTCGGTTGTAAGATTTTTATCTAACTGAAGTCTTAAATAAAGCATTTTATAATTACACGTTTATTAATACACAACATTAAAACTATGAGTCAACTCGGGCAATGCGTAAGCTGCGTCATCGTGGTGTGCTTCTCATCTAAAATAAATGTGTGGTCATCGTATGTGTATATCTATATATATTACATCTCGACATGGTGTCTTTCGTGATTTCTGTCAAGTAAATAAAAGAGCTTACCATATCTGGAAAGTTAAAAGTAGATTGACTGAATAAAACTAAAGGTTGGTAACTACATCTAATATAAATGAATGAACAGGAAATGTCGAAGTTATTCGCAAGGGCAGAATCTCGATATACGGTAGATCTCATCAATCTTTATTTTATACGTATAGGTACAAGTGTCTACTTCAGCAATCACCAAATAATGTTATGAGAATAAAAATTAATAAAGCAAAATAAGAGAACAACGATGGAGATTTATGTTTCAAGAGTTAATAAAGTAAAAGATGTATGTGATATTAAAACCCAATGCAAAGAAATCCCAGAATCAAAATTGTCTTATGACTTAGGTTTGCTGAAACTGAACACGACATATAAAGAAACACTAGAATTGAGAAGATACAACATGTGGCAAAGATAAATGTTCATAAACGAAGGTAGAAAAGATGATGAAATTTATTCTGCTACCAGACACTAATAAAGGTCAATATAAACTGTGAAATGAAGTAGATGAAAGAAGTGGTTTAACTATAACGTATTCAAGCATAATGTTGAAAAAACATGACCTTGCACAATTAATAGATTCTATCTGTATACGTCATGAAATCGGTGATTAGCTTCGCGTCACATAATACCTTGAGCGAAGCAATATGCACTAAGTATGCACGCCTTCAGCAAATTACGAATAACATCTGGTCTAATCTGTCAGAACCCAAAGAAGACTGTTTCTTAGGGAAATGGTGAAAACATCTTACCAACACCACATCAGTCTCACTCAGCTGGCTGCAGCTGTTTACCTTACTGGAAAGGAGAGTGTTTTATAAACATATTCTTATGGTTCTTAAGGCACCACACCTAAAGATTCTTAGAATAGATTGATAGATTGCCCCCAAAAAAGAACTGTCTAACAGTTTGATTTCCACAGGTCACCAGTTCGATCTTTCCAGAGGGACAAGCTTTGATCTTTCCTTTAACTGTTCAACTGCTATAGATTACCATACATCAAAGATCAGAAAGCAGTCTATCAAGAAATCAAAAAAATCTATCTCGCTGTTCAGTTTACAATACAGTTGTCAAAGATACATAATTGACCTTTGATGCCGGCTAAGCCCATCACCCTGTAAGAGTTTAATCAGGTTTAACGTGGTCAGGTTTTGCGTTTGACGGTCCTTGTTTGCTACTAGGCTGTCTTGAAGGTATTATAAGTATGTACCATAAGGTCAAAACTTTCCACCTTGTAAGGACCAAATCCAGTTTCATGGGGCGGTTTCACAAATCTTTCTAAGATTTAAAAATTTATACAATTCAGTGTGAAAATCAATTTTTCTTGGTATTACATGAAAAGTTAATTAAAATCTTGACAATATGATGAGTAACTCTGAGTTAGCAATAAAACGAATTTATCTAGTAAACTCTCGTTACGTAAATCATGATTGTTATTGAACAAACCAGGTAACTAAAATTCCACTTTTCTGGTTGTGTAAATTGGCTATTTGGATGTAAATGAGATTGAACGTAAAATTATCCTTTAATTACTTACAGTTAGTCTTACAATTAGCTATTTCATTTCGACATTCGTTGTATAACTTCTCACGTATCATATCGGGTTTTATAGGACCATATTCTGACCATTATGACCTTATAACTGTGAATCTATAAAGTCAAATTATAGGTGTGGGTGTGGACATGTGCTGCAGTGCATAATTTGGATTAAAACGTAGGTGTTCATTTAGGTGCGTGATAATATACAAACGTGGCGGTTGTAAATTTTTTAAGCTCGGTAATAATGTGATAAATTCGTTTTCGTATACCCGAGGCTTGTGAAACGTATACATATGTATTCGTTAATCGCTTAATCCCTTTAGGTACTTTTTATATCTTTTGCAGTCACGTTCAAATTACGGCTATGCTTTGCAATGACCCGCCCTGTAATCCATTTTTAAACGAGCGGACCAACCCAAGGCTGATGCATATTTATTTCCCTTTTGTGGCTTTAATTCGCGTTTTTATCGCGAGTAGATGCGCCTATCGCGACTAGCATGCTGATTATAATCCGGCCACACTATATTTCATTATTGTTTGCTGTACATAGTATAATAACATACTGCGCCAGTAGCAAGGGTAGGCTAGCGTTTGCACAAAACTTGCTACCAATGAGCCTGTTTGTTCTACTTTGCGCACCATCTGGGGAAATTGTTTTTAAATTAAATCTTATATCATCGTGCCTGTGAATACGGCCTGGGATTTCATCAATTATTTATTTAGAACACTGCCAGAGAAGTTGTATGAGGGCGCGAAATTAAAAGCTGTCGGGAAGATATAATTGCTCATCGGAGGCTGCCACTGATGGAGCTCCGGAGATGACGCCAAGTGGAAGCCGGCAGATTGCTTTGGATTGGAAAATTAGTGTGCGACGCGCAGCGCCAAGAATGGACGGGGAATGTTAATTCCGTTCAACTTTAATAATTTTATAGCATTTTAGGGTAATGCACTTTATGACTCCCTCTATACTTTAAGAAATTTCGAATTCCAGACTTTACAAAACGTAAGGCTTCCTATAAAGAAAAAACGAGTTTTACTATACCTAATTCTAAATCTAGTACGTGACCATATGGAATTAAAACGGTATAAATATTAATTAATGACATTTTTTATTGATATATATCTAATACTAGATAATGTTTAATATGTTATATACATACTATAGACAAACAGTTGAAACTGTATATTTGGAGAATGTAGACATGCAAAGTTTATTATTATCAGAAAGAAGAAAGTCTGTGTTGGGACATATGCACAGCTCTATTTATTTCTACTTCTCTGTTCTAAATTTCAGATAATTACAAAGAAAGCTAGGAACACATAAATTACAAAATTATAAAAAGTTCTTGAAGCATAATTCTTGTAATGGTTTGGAAAAATAAAATTCGCACTGTAAAAAAGCAATCTTTCTAAATGTGAAGGTAAAATGAGTTTGCAAGAATCTGTTGATCAAACATAGACTTCGTAGTCTGCCTTACTAACTGAACAATGCAAGAAAGGGTTTTTTAGATTGGTGATACTTTCCTAATAAAACATGCTGTTTAATTCTTGATTTGAAAGAGCGTTAGTGCACACACTTCGAAAAGTTTATAGAATCAAACAGATTGAGCAGAATACTGAGAAAAAGAAAGATCTGGTTCAAGTTTTCTACTTGACAGGATTTTGGTTTAGGTATCTAAGGCTCTTAGATTTTGAAGAATGCCCCTTGGAGCTGTTGATTGATTTCGACTCATTACAAACCGTTGGTAAGCATATATTATCTAACATAGTTTGTTATTGCTTACTCAGATATTCAGAATAAATCAACTGATGGCGTTTTGATTATTTTCTTCGGCAACACACGTGGTGCTTGGGAAGGAACTCAACGCAAGCAACCAAAACATAGGTGATAAGTAAAACAATTAGATCAACAAAATGTATACGTCATATAAGATACATGTTTTGTGAAGGATGTCTAATACGTAATGTAATCTTGCAGTGTAGCACAAGGGTACTTAGTTGCGCTACTGACTAAAGTCTAATTCAGAGTAGTTTTTAAAAAATTCTGTATCTTCTGATTTTTTATTATAAAGCCTTGAATTCTGCTTTTAACTAATTAATGATTGGAAACACCTATTCTGGGGTGCTGAAAGTCATTTCTGGCCCTACAAAATTTGATAACACAGTTCTTGTATAAAGATCGCTAGGTCTAAATCAGATCTCATATCACGTTACTGTATTTTACTTGACGATCCTTCCATACAGATAATCTCTTGGCAAAACTTAATCGAAGGCATTTTGATTTTATGGTCGTTAAGCCATAAGACGTATTTAGAGCGCCAGTCATCAAATGCCTACTTAGCTCAATGCATCCTGTGAGAACGCTAATTATATTTACAAAATGCTGTATCAAATAGTAAAATATTCCAATTTTGTTCTAGAATTTTCCTCATTGTTTTTTTCTAGAAAAATGTCTTCAAATGCAACCGCAACTATTCCACAATTCTTTTGTTTCCTTGTCTAGTTATAGCTCTTTACAGATGAGAAGTGAAGACACGTTTTCTTGAAATAATTCTTGAACCCATTGAAGATACCATTACCAATTTCGGTAGGATTACCTTTATTACTTAAATGCATATTTGTGCTGAATTGCATTAATATCCGACGATGGCTTACTTTAGTAATCTGTAACTACATCATCATTTAAGATTTTTCTGTTGCTTTAGTAATTTTACTGAATTTTCAGAAGAACTGGATTCGGCTTAAAGAACTTTTTTAAACAAAACCGTTCGCTATAGTAAAAAACTGCAAGAAACAATATCATGTAATTTCCATAAAGGTTTAGAGGACTGTTTTTTATCGAGAAAACAAAAATATCTAAGATGCTAGATGGTGATGTATTTCCAGGTTACCAATAAGACATCCTCAGATATTGCAGCTCAGTACGAATATGCATTTAAGTAATCCAGGCAATCCATACCAAAATTAGTTATTGTATTTTTAATGGTTTAAAAATTATTTCAAGAAAACTTGTCATCTATGAAGAGGTATAACTAGACAAACAAACAGAATCGTATATAAGTTTATACCTATACGTAGATCTTTTGTTTTATTTTAAGTCAAAGAACACGTGATTAAAATTTAATGATCGAATTATTATGATTAATGATTTAGGTCATTGGGAAATTCTTTTTGCTCAGTAACAGAAAGTATATTGTTATTTGCTTTGTAGGAATTAGAAAATATCACAACGAATTGTGAGAACTAGAATGCATTGTGAGTATTGATGATTTGCCCAAAATACGTTTTTGGTACAGGGTCCGGCAGAGAACCTCCCATATTCTAAGATTTAAAGTCTATTTAGAATTTTATTTTTTTAGTAATGTAGTTTTTTTCATTAGGTTTTAAAAATTAGATTGTCCAAATGGCGACCATTTCTTACGATACACATTTGTAACTGATTCCTAAAGGCTTGCATTACTTCAGCCGTCATTTGAGGTGATAATATTGCAATCTTTTGGCGTATTGCTTCTTTCAATTCGTCAGTGTTTTGTGAACGATGCTCGTAAACCTTAGATTTTAGATAGCTCCAGATCGGGTGAGCCACTCAACGTCTTCGCTCAACGAGATTAAGTGTCCTGGAAACATTTTCCCTAAAACGTCTATTGATCTTTTTGGCGCGTGAGCTGTAGCCTAATCTTATTGAAACCAAACTTCTGAATTTTAAAGTTCCGTAAGTTTTGGTTCCAGAAAGTGGCGAAGCATATCAATATAACGATCGGCAGTTACTGTAACGGTTGCGCCTCTCTCCTCAAAAAAAATAAGGGCTCCAAACTTCAAACTATCCAACAGCACAACAAACAGTAACACGTGGGCTGTGAAGTGGCTTTTCATGGAGCTGTAGAGGATTTTCTGCCGTCCAGTAGTAAAAATTCTGTTTGTTGACAGTACCACACAAATGGAAATGAGTTTTCTCACTTGTTATCAAAGCAGCATTTTCTGGGACGTTTTAAAGGATATCGTTACAAAATGCTCTGCGGTTTTCCCAGCCTCGTTCACTGAGTTCCTACACGACGATCATTTTGTACGGTTAAAATTTAAGGTTGGATGTAAAATTCTTCTTACAGTTCAATCTGATAAATGCAAAGCAGAAGATTGGATATTTTCTGGCTTCCGGGCACTTCTTGGTCTACCAGGCGGTCTACTTGTGGCTCTGAAGTTTGTAACCCACAACAATATCGTTTTACGGTCTGAAACGGGAGCATGTCTGCCAAGCACAAAGCGAGTACGAAAATTTCTTTGCGTATTCAATTCTAGGTAAATTGGAAAATAATTACGATCCGTTGTAGGTACCTATTTTCTAACGCCTAATGATGTGCTTGCGGCTGGTGAGCAATTCAAAACAGCCACAACACGTTATAGTTGAAAATACTGAATGGTTGCTAAATTTAAATTTTTTAATAAGGTTAATGGTTACTTTGGATAAACAATCGGAAAGCTTGGTGTAGTGGTATACTGACGGTATCCGACCCGTTTTTGTATTTAGCTCTCTGAATAAGGTTATCGCATTACATAATTTGATCATTTCATGTAGTGGATTATCAGCAATGCTCACAATGCGTTGTAGATGAATTGAAAAGTTAAGTTCGGGTTAGGCAGATTTTAATGCTGACAAAGCAAAAAAACGAGCAATTCAAGACATTCCTAACGGGTTACGGTTAAAATTTCGGGCAATGGGTGAATTTGACTCTCTTTAGGAGGTTAGTGGAAAGCAAAGTCCGAGCTTGGATTACCGCAGGTTGTCAGTAGTCTCGTTTCCAAACAAATTCCTACTACAACTGAGTTAAAAGATAAAGGAGCGCCTGGTTGAAGCCACAGTGTCTTAGAAAATAATTATCAAGGTTTTAGAAGTTGGCTGGATTCAACCCTGGACTTATTACCATATATTTCCATCCCAGTACTTATTTTGCTTCTGGATTCATCTGTAAACCAAATGAACACTTTTGGAAAAAAGTTTATGAGATGAACAAAGTTATTGCAAGCTAAAGAAACTGATATAGAGGGCGCTTTTTAAATCCTACAATTTAGACTTGTTATTCTTTCCTTCTAGCTTCAACTCCGGGTGGTAAGTCTTCATATTTATGCAAACATAACAACTTAGCTAAGAGCGCCTAAATGTACTTATAGCTAATGTAAAACAATAAGATTACTTAGTTTTCCAATTCTTGCACCACAATTGGGGCAATATATTGATAGTCCTTGAGAATTCTGGGACCAAATTGTTATACTGTTTTGGTTCAGTGACTAATTAGTACTGTCCTAATTCTACGTACGATAACTCAGAGAATTTGTTATAGGCGGGTGGTTGCTGACAACGGATGTATGAAGGTGGTCTGAATGGTTATTAATGAGAAGTTTATCAATAAATTGTTTAAGTATCTAGAGCAGACCTGCCAGTGCCGTCAATGTTTCCAATTTAATTAAATTAGATGGGTTTAAATTCAGTAGTCTAACTTTAGATGAAACAGTGAACCAATGACACAGAAAATGTTTGTAGGTCTATCTAGTGTTACACATTTACCTATTGCCTTATTTCATGTGAGTACATAAAGGGGTGCTCAGAAAGAAGCCTACTGTGTGTTACTTATAGATTCTAAATAAATAACAGTATAATAATAAAATAACTGTACATTTGGATCAAAATATGTCACTTTTATAAAATCGAGAGATTTAGGTCAAAATAGACAGAAAAGATATATCAAACTGGAAAATATTAGAGGATTCATAAAATAATCAGAAAATGTATTAAATTCGTATACTAATCTGTATTATCTTGAACGTGTAATTTAAGTGCAGGTCTTTGGTATTGTTATATACAACATATTAAAATTGCACACAATTAATCTCCATAAACACCTGTAGCACTATAAAACTAATGTAGTAATTCATATAAATTGCAGGTGTAAAAGCGCTAAGCTTGTGTTGCTACTAAATATACAAAATAGAATAATTCCAACAGATACGTTCAGTCACGAAAGTTTCTTGTACTGCATGGGAAGTTTATAGCTTATTAAATATAATTTATGCTCGAACATTCCTGTATACCGCGAATAATATAAATGACCAATATTCCCATTAACTGTAGTAGCAAGTTAGTTTAATTATTGTTTCTAGTTTAATTTATGTTACCTGTCCTTTTAATTTACATTGTAATGTTTGCTATTTTAGCTCAACTCGATTTTGCAATCGCAAGAAGGTATTTCGCAATTTATAAATTAAATATTATTATTAAATATCTTTGATGAAATGAAAGCTCGTTTCTGAAAAGGTTAAATGCAGCAAGAATTTCGCGAAATAGAGAGATAATATCAAGAATTTATCCCGTGGAGATAAGTTGGCACGTAGCAACTATGAACTTGGTAGAAACACGCATTCGTCAGTTTCCTCTTCCATTTGTCAAACCGTTCATGACCAACTGTAATGGCAAACGTGGCTGACAGGTTTTGTAATATTCAGAAGACAAGCCGTCAGCCGCCGTCAAGTAAGCTCCCCTTCACTGCCTAAATTTTGAATACAATTTTCGTGCATTTCGATTTTATGAATGCGGGTAAGCCTTATAATAAATTAACCCCAGCGATGATAAAATTTCACTAAAATAACCTGGGTTTGTTGAGTTTTTCCACCGCATGATTTTTATTTTTTTTCATTCGCGGTTATCTTTATGGAAATTTAGATTTTACAAGCCTGATTGACATCTGAAGACTATAATGAAGACTAATTTGGCTAATCTCAGTTGTAAATAACCTATAAGCTCTTGAAATTATTATGATCGAATTTTACATTGATCAGTAGGTAATGTAAGAAATTAAACTAAATGAAGGAAAAGTAATTGAGAATAAAATACTCTATTAGTCGTTGAAGATAAAACTTGAAAACTATGATTCATCTAGTAGTTTCGTACTTCTCTCAATAATATTTTTTACAAACTTTCAATTCATTTAGTTAGGTACTTTACCAACAATAATTCTAATTACGTGTCTTTAAGGATAATTACATTCTCCCATCTTTGAAAGTGGAGCATGGCACACTCAGATGCGCGAGAACTTATACAGCATGAAGGATGGAAGTGGTCCTCTTATATTACCCTGAGGAATTCCGTGTCATTTATATAATTTGTTCTTTAATTAGATTTTATAAGTTAGCAGTTTCAATTTAATTTAAGTAAAAATGAATTTTATAACAATCTACAAATAACTTAGTGAGTTTATCATTTTCTTGATAAAATTCCTTTGTTATTTTGATTTAAAATAAATGCGTCTTGTGAGACTCTCTTGTTTTAAACTATTCATAGGCAATGTTTACAAAATAGGGTTTCAACGCATTCCATCTTTATGTTTTATGACATTTTTTAAATATTTGCTCACTGAAATTAAAGCTACCAGACTTGAAGCATCCCTTTATGTAGAGTTTGGAATTTTACTTTTAGATCTTAACCAAGGTACGGTGCAAAAAGGATTAGTAAAAAGCAGTTGGATTAGACTAAAATAATGCTTTTCAATTTCATCCATACGCATTCCAATGGACTTTTACTCTAGCTTTTCTTTTGCTTCTTATCCGACACGTATTTCATTATTTTATAACGAATAGTACTAAGGAACATTAACGAAACATGTTACGAGTAAAAAACAAAAAGTTGTATATTTTGGTAAAATCTGCTTTCTACTAATTCCTTAGTAAGTGATTATTTAAATACAATATAAGGAGGACTGGAAAGTTAGAACCTGTAAAGTAGTAATAATATCAAAGCAAGATATAAGATGGCAAAAATGTGAAAAATCTGATTTTCTCTAAAGACATTTTAAGTTTTAACATAGAAAAGTAAGCTGTTAACGTTTAATCTACAGGTATCTATGTAGAAGTACATAGAAAATAGAAGCAAGAAGAGAAAACCAAACGTGAAGAAGCCTTCATCTTCCAATAGAGCTGGCATACTTTCTTACAGATCAGCTAGTAACTACACGACAGCCTTCCTACAGATAATTTATGTCGAGCTTTTTTGATCACAAAAAATTATTTTAAAAATCTTGCCTTGCCTATACATACTATACAGAGCAATTACGGCTGCGTGTTCGATTCAGGGAATTGGGCATGTTTTCCAGAGCCGGATGTGGGTATTTAAAAGGAAATTTTGCAACTTAGATTATTTTGATTCAAATATATAAATTTTGTTATGACAAGATCTATGATATCCTTGAAAATAGCACAGGTGTAATGTGTGCCGTAAACTGATAAAATACTTACTCTGTATAAAAGGTTTATTCCAACAAGAACAAAACACAAGCAACGTGCGAATCTAGAGAAGTTTGTACTAAAGAAAATACAAAGTACTCTTTTTTGCTTAGGCTATTGAATTTTTTTAGCAAGGTTTCAAAAATAAATGACTATATTGGAAAAAGAAATATAATTAAACAAAAGAAAACTGAAACGCATAGAATAAAACTCACGACAAAATCTTAGGAATTCCTTTAAAGTGAAAAAGATTTTAGTTACCAAGAGACGAGTGCTAATAAGATATCATATAGATACATACAACTTCTATTTTGCTTTTTTTTGGTCTAACAATGGCAAGTCAAAATATGAGTCTGGTCATGCAGAGAACATAAAACCGATTTTTTAAAATTCTTGGTTTAGCAGACGCCAATTGCTGCATACAGGATGCCTCTATAACGAAATCAAATTCCTAAGTTGAAAATAAGTTTTGTCATCAAATTTAGTTATGCCCTAAAATGAATACTTACTAAATGCAGTGTAAGCACCTTCTTACTTATCTACAGAAAATAAGGCTCAATGGGGAGATTAATGCTTCATACTAATAACCATTCAAAAACGATTGTGGAATTACAACAAAATCAACGAAAAACAAAGATTTCAAAGTAGGTTTAAGGTTTGTCAGGTAATGA